>PVLD010012001.1:0-62418 GCA_004027595.1 Dinomys branickii | reverse complement strand
ATCTCTGTCGGGAGTCGCCGGGGGGCTGCGCCGGCTCGGGAGGCGGGAGGGATCAAGCCGTCCGTGCTCTCAGGGTGCTAGGACCCAGCAAATCTTTCTCTCCGCTTCCGGCGGCGTTTGGGGCCCTCCGCGCGGCTCGCCCGACACGCGTGAAACGTGGGACCGCGGGGCTTCTCTGCCGCCAACAAGCCGATCTCTGTCGGGAGTCGCCGGGGGGCTGCACCGGCTCGGGAGGCGGGAGGGACCAAGGCTGCCGCGCTCCCACTGCGCTTGGACCGAGCCAAGCTTCTTCCCCGCGGGGATCATCCCTGGCTCCCAGCGTCTGGGGCTTTCCCACGTCTCGCCCCGGCAGCCTGGTCCGCCCTACCACATCTCCCCCGGCATCTCAGAGAAATACGCCCAGTTTAAACTTCCCAGCCGAGGTCCCGGCATGCATGCTCGCCAAGTCTGTCTCGAGCTGGTGGTGTTTATTAAGGAGGTTCGCTCCCTTGCTGCTCACCTGGTCGCCATCTTCCCCGAATCTCTAGCACTTTCAATGGGTCCCAAGGACAGGGCTTGGAAACTGTGCTCTGCATGTGTCCTGGGTCTCTGCTTAGTCTGTTTGCCCTGCTCTAATCTCCTTTCTCAATATTATAATTATTCACATTTTAAATTGCAGTACAAATTCTGTCACAGTTCCAGCCTATCACCAACTTTTGCATGAAATCCAGGAACCTGCTTTTCTCATGACTCCCATAATCGTATGTATATATCCAGCACCTGCTACTTTGTTCATTCTATGGACTTAATATTGTTCTTATATTTTACACCAATGATATCTAAATGCACATTTATTTTAAAATGTCTTACTAACTGATGATGCTCACAGAGCAAATGTTAAGTCTATTTTCATTTATATATCAGAATCATACAGAGTAAATCACTGTTAATAGTTTCATTTTCATCATTCAAGGTTTTTTTTTTTCAAATTAAAGCTTGCTTTTGTTGCTAAAGTCTGTGTTTTGCTAGTCCATTATCTCACAAAAACTTCCGTGACCCCAGAGCAGTGCAGACTTTTCTTTGTCCCCTGCTTTTTGATGGAATGAATAATAGCTATGAACTAAAAATTAAATTTTTATTTAAACAGGTCATTTCATCCCACCAACTGTCTAAACTTGACTAGAGGCATTACTTTAATTTTCCATTGACCTAGGCACAGTGAGATATGTATAATATAAGGAAATGTTTTGAAATACTCAAGAGATTTTTACAGAGAAAAGCTGAAAGTGTGAAAGACAGTCTTGAACACACAAAAAACAACATCCAGGCACCCCACACTTCTGTGCTTTTATAATGAACAATGCTTTGGACACCATAGGACACTTTCATCTGAAAAAAATGATAACAATGTTTTCATGTCCCTTTGAATACATGTTTCATCAAAGTAATCTTTAAAAATAGAATTGAAATAAAATGAATCTTTTTAGATTTTCATAAATTTGGTAATCAGATCAACTCCACATGGACATAGACCAAAACCTCTGAATAGCTAGCTCTGTACAATTTGTGTTGCAGGCATTGATTTTGTTAATTTCCTATTTTAGAGAAGATCTGGTTAGTTTATTGTTGTTGTCTTTTTATTTTATTATTCTATTATTGGCTAAATCATCAGAGAAAATCCATGAGTTCATAAGAGAACTAGTGATTTATTCAATTTAATCAAAGTTTTAATAACTTGGAAATTTGCAAGGATACATACACACTATATATAGATATAGATATTGATATGGATATAGGTATAGATTTAGATAGATGTATTTGTATAGGAGACTTAGAAATGCAGGAGGCATAGTCCTCTGTATCTTTGGATTCTGTTGCTAAGAACTTATCTAAATGGACATATTGAAAAAGTAATTATTCTGTACTACACATTTCCAAGTAATTGTCTTGTTGTTGTTTCCTAACAAGTCAGTATAGTGACTATTTACATATTTACATTATGTCATATATTATAAGTAATTTAGAGAGTATTTAAAATATGTGGGAGGATATGTGTATGTTATATACAAACATTAATGCATTTTAAATAAGGGAGTTGAACTTCTGAAGATTTTGATAACTAAAGAAGAGTTGGAACCAGTCCTCTGCATTTTGAGGGATAATTTTGTTTATGACTGCATGACTACTCTCTCTGGAGAGGGACAAACACTGTAAACAATGCTTAGGAAATCTAGCAGACCTCTGCTCTCATTAAAGTGCCTGGAATCTCTTCACGATTCTTACTGGTATAATAGGAGAGCTAGAATAACCAGTTGGCTGGTGGCAAACCGTGCTCATACAAAAATACTCAGTGCATATGTATGTTCATCTGTATGAATTGCCCTGGTTTCTGAAACACACAAATAGAGAACTGATTTTGACTGAATACAGTATTGTTACCAGACTTCTCTGCACACTCAGACGCTTGCTACTTATTTTCATTTTGCTTCCGTCAAAACTAGAAAAAGAATCTTTTTTTCTCTTTGACTCTTGGCATGACTGCTGGCGACAACATACCACTGAAGTTCTTGAGTAAATAGAGAATAGGAGATTTCTTAAACAAGTGAATTATTTAAATCTGCATATGCAATGAGACCTGTTAGGCAAAACTTCTGCACATAAGGCCCCCAGGCTCCTAGGAAGATATTTGATATGTAATTTCCTAAACTGCTTACTGTAGTTTTTGCGTCTTATTGTTTATTTTGCACGAAATTGTATTGTCAGTAGGAAGGTTTCCAGCAAGAGAGCTTTGATTGAAATATGCTTGCATGAGCATTAGGCTTTATATTTTTTCTGCATATAATAATATTAAATCTTCCAGTTATTGCTAGTTGGGTATTGGCCAACGTTTGAATCAAAATGGTCTGTTTTCTTTGTTGTGTTTTCATTCTCATTTGTTCCTTAAAATAATGCACATTTTCTCCAGTTAAGAAAAAAAAACATGTAAAACTAAGTGAGATATATTTAATTAGCAAACATAAGCATTTCTAATACATGCATGCTCCATGTCAGAGGTGAGAGATGTCCCAGAATGTCCATTGTTTTACAGCCTCATTCGTTTCTGAGTTACCGTTTCCGGTGCATAGCTACTGTTTTGAAGTCAACTCATTTTTGGCCCAAGGGCAAAGTATATTTCACTCTGAATATTCAAGTCATAGGATAGTGAGGACCCCTTGGGAATGGGTCCAGAACTGTCTGTCTCTCTAGTGAGACCATAAAATATCTGTCTTGCTCTTTACATCACAGTGTGCAGAAAAGTTTTCCCCACATGGAACCAGTTTTTAACTACAACCAGCCAATCAGTTCAAAAAAACACGAGGCATGAATTTAGATACCTGGTAAAGACCTTCCAGTACAAACACACACACACACACACACACACACACACACACACACACTCAAAGCTATACAATAATATGCTTTTAAAATTTGGAGAAAAATATGAAATATTTTAACCATTCTTATTCTTTTCCATTCTTTAATGTTTTCTTTTGTCTTGATTCACTTTTATTTTCTCCTATTCCCTGTTTTTCATTTGATTTCCTCCCTTTTTCTCTGCCTCTTTTTCTCTCACTACTTCTCTGTCTCCCCATCTGTTTCTCTATGCTTTTCTCTCTGTCTTCTTTTATCCTATCCTGGGAGATTTTTCTAAATTACGCATGAAGAAAGTTTCCACCCAGTCTTGCTCCTTCTTCTACCAAGTTTCTCCATTGACAATATCTGAAATGCACATGACGTCCTTTGTGGCCTACAAGAGGCTAACATGATCAAAGACAGTTGCTGGGAATATTATGGCCCTAAGGTGTTAGAGTCAACTGAAAATTTGATGTCCACTCTTGCATGTTTGCAAAGCAATTTCTAGAAGAATTTAGAGAGCAGGATCTTTGGTGCTTTGCAAGAGATTTAATTTAATGTCTGGCACAGTGCCATGACTCCAGCTTCTCTATTCTGTGGTACTTTCTCTCTGTATAGGAGCCCTCTTATTTGACAATCTCATTATGAATTTTTTTTTTTTTTTTTTTTTTTTTGCGGTACTGGGGATTGAACTCAGGACCCTGCGCTTGCTAGGCAAGCGCTTATTCCACTGAGCTATATCCCCAGCCCCCTCATTATGAATTTAACTGCTCTATGATTCTGTCATTTATCTTCATCTTTCCCTCACGTAGCATCACAATGGAATATGTATTTTATGGGGAAAGGACTGATACCAGAACCTGTTTGGATAATAACTAAGCTATATTTTGCAGCCTAGAGAAAACTCATTAAATATTTTTAAATTACTCAGCTGTTGGTTCATTAATATCTTAGTTGTGGAAATTCATATTGTTTATGTAGTATAGGAGCAAATATAGTCAGCCAAAGAGCCCTGAAGTAGCCCCAAAGTAGCCAAATAATTTTTAAGTAGAAGAAAAACTCCCATCTTTTTGCTCTCTTGCAATTTGTGAGCATACAGTGACCTCTTTGTGGCTCTTCTAGAAAGAAAGAAAAAATAATAACAATGTTCACTTTAACATTAAACCCTCGCAGTCATCTCCCCTTCAACGTTTGAAGGTGAGTGTACTTTCAGTTAACTGTTGGAATTAAATACTAATTGGAATGTTGTGGTGATTAGCTTTAGGTTGGATGATTCACGATAAGGCTGTTCTCCGGCAGTCTAGTAATTGAACACTTGCTGCTGCAATAAAAAGTAGACCAAACTGTTAATCTGGCAAAGCAGAAAGGAACTGAGTGCTTGGAAATAATGATCTATCTTAGCAAAATTGTATTGCATTAGGGGCATGATTCTTGGGATTAGGAATGGGTGACAACTTTTGTTTTCTTTTTCTTTCAGTGTGAGTTTTACAACTGCTCAATTGAGTTGTTCCAATGTCCTCATCTCCCTCATTACTTGGAGCCAAGGATTTATTGTTCGCAACTTTGGAGGGTGTTGCTTGTTTGCAATTATGTTGGCTTAATTGTAGTTCATTCTTCCTTATATACTGTTGTGCAACCTCATGCTCACTTTATTGTGGACTGTGGCTGTTAGGGCTAATCCCTGGAAGGATGTAAGTACATTATAACTCATTACAAAAATAAAGAAAACATAAATTGGGGTGGAAAAGAGTTCACAATTGTGGAGGCAGCTTAACCTGTTCTTTCTACCTTTAGAGACTATAAAAGCACAAACCTCTGCTAAAATGCTCCTAAGTGTAGCCTTAATCCAGACTGCAACCTGTAGTCACCACTGTAAACTTCTGTCATGGAACACAACACATTAAACTGGTCAAACTTTAACAATAGCAATGCATTGTCTCCCTGCAAACTTTCCTCCTGTTTTGATGATTTCTGAGATCTCTTTCACAACATCTATATAACCCCCTCTTTGGCTCAAAATTGCTATCATTAAAAGCTTTTATTCTAACCCCTTTTTCAGGATACCAAACAATTTCAAAATAATACAAGAAGCTAACTCAGGGGCTGGGGATATAGCTCAGTGGAATAAGCGCCTGCCTATCAAGTGCAGGGTCCTGAGTTTGATCCCTGGTAGCGCCAAAACAAAAATAAATAAATAAATAAAAATTAAAAAAAGCTAACTCAGAGGTAAATATACCATGTAGACTAACTCAGAGCAGAACAACCAGCTAGATCAATTTTTTAACCTCGAAAAAAGTTGGTAACATGTAGAGTCCTTGTTCAAATACGGGTTTCTGGACCTCAGCCCAGGTTTTCTTATTCTGAAATTGTGAGGCATGGCCTGAGTTTGCATGCCTGTCTGTTGCAATCTGCACAGCTCTCGATGGTCCAGGGGAAACAGCGAGGTGAGGAAGAAAAAATAAGAGACGAAGCTGAGGTTCAGTGGAGCTTTCTCCTGATGGGAGGTGGAGAGCTGCCCAAGAACTGTAGAGTGTTTATCTGTACACCGGGGAAGTTGATGACAATCTCAAACTCTATGCCTAGCAACCAGCTTGAAAGCTGGAACGGTTTGTTTACATGGCTCAAGGAGCCCCCTTGTTCTTGGCTGCCTTTGTCTTAGCTCCACGCATGTGACTGACTTCCAACTTCAGCCGCTCCCTACATCTACCAACTCCTGAGACAGTGCTGATGATAATATTCTGGAGACCGGACTCTGAGAACTAGTGAGCTAATGGTTTTCTTGCCTTCTTCAAATGTTAGCCTAGTCCACACAGGAGTGCTAGTAGCAGACCAGGTCATTCCTGATTCACATTGCTATGGGCATGAGCTTCCTCTATGAGGACAGCTCTCTGATAACCTGATCCACCACCTCAGAGTAATTTCGAACAACTTTCTCATCCATCCAAAGATATCTGTTTTCTTAGGATAAATGACAGTGGAGAGGAGAGTTGTAGGAAAAGAATGAATGTATTTGGATACATTTCAGTGACAAATGATGATACAAGATATTACTAGGACCAGAGAAGCTCTGGCAGAAGCCTTCCAAAATTGAGGCTGACTTTTCATGTTGCAAAGATTTCTAAATGCATCTGAAACTTCTCACCCCAGCACACATTGCACAGGGCCATATGCACAAAGGGTTATAATTCAGGAAAGGACCTGAGCTTCTTGGAACATGATTTTGTGTATAATTCTATGTGGTTTTAATCATTAACTATAAATGCTATTTGAATAAATATGAAATAGTGTTTTGGATATTTGGACATTAGATAAAACTACATTTTTCACAAATATGGTTATTCCTACTGAAAATCTCTTGGAAAGCCTGTTCCAGTTTTAAAGGATAGACTTTGTCCATCTAATGTGTGTGAATGTGTTACTTCCTCGGTGACCTGAGTCATGACTGTCCTGACTCCATAGGATCCCACAAGCCTCACGGGGTTCTTCTCCTTTCAGACATGATACAAGCATTAGAGCTTCCATTGTTGCAGGTATAGTCAATCTATATTGTGTAGTTTAATTTACTGTTGTTGCTGTTTGGAAGTTAAAAACTTAAAGCATAGTGCTTTGAATTCAGAGAAGTCCTTAATATCCTAATCCTCCAAGCTTGTATTTCCTGAACAATGTAGCCATTTCGGTGTATCTGATAGCTCCCACTGGCAGGTGTCAATAAAAGCCTGACTTATTACTTGGTATGTGGATGGCCCTTAATACATGGCTGGATAGTACATAAATTAGTGGAATTATTTAACCCAAAGGTTTAATTCAAAGGAAATCACCTGGTGTTTTTGACTGCTGGGCTTAAAGCTGGTTTCAGTTACATGTCAGTGTGAGGAAGGCTTTAAAAGCAAGTTTTGACACACAGTGGTTCCTGGAGGTGTATTCTAGCTGAGAGCCAAGGGAGAAGACAGGGACACAAAGGCACATTTTCAAACTCCTGAGTTTGCCCACGGGCTTGGCCCTCTGCTGCTCTTTCCTGTCATCCATGCTGCTCTGGTTTCTGCCTCCTCTGACTTAAGCCTGAGACTGTGCTACTGAACCCTCTGGCTCCTGTCTATGGTTACAGAGAATATAATCACTGCAAGACTGATTAAATGCTAAATAGAAATTATGTATGTTGAATTTTATAGCACAGTTTTCAATCCCTAAGTAGGCACTTGGTAAATTCTTGATTCATTTGAATCAAATCACTGTCCTCCTTGAATCTTACCAATCCAGTTTTATCCTGGCTTTGCCTTTGTGAGTATACTGTTTTAAATCTCCTCTGTGACATTTCCTGGGGACATAGATTGGGAATAAACCTACTGCGGGAGTTGAGGAGATGCACCAGAGAAAGAAGGTGGCTACATAAAGTACTGAAGCTCCACACACTTAAGTAACCCAGAAGTTGCCACACATTGGTTTATGACAAAAGGTGGACACAGATTCTGTTCCTGGACCCTATCAAGACATTATTGGACCAGACCAACTGGTATGTCATCTTTAGGAGATGACACTGTGGGATTTAATAATTAAAGGAAACATAGCCTATGCACTTCCTCATTTCCTTCCCTGTCTACCCCTTGTCTTCCCACCCTCCCATCTGTCACATTCCAACCTCAAGTCCCACTAGACTCATTACTTTAAAAATCAAGGAAGGAATTCTAGTCTCCCTTCCTCCCACCCTAGGTCATATAATTTTGTCTGACACATATATCTCTATCCCACAATTAACTTCAATTATTTTCTCCAGTCAATCATGCTCATTCCCCCTTTCTTCTCTAGCTCACCTGCTATAGCTCAAGTACTCCTCTTTAGACAACTTTTCATCATGTAAACACATCTACTTAAATTTTTGTGCTTCCTCTTTTTATATTAATCTCTTTTCCAGCCAGTATAGTACATTTTTCTTTTTCTTTCTTTATTAACTTTTATTCTCACCCTCTTTATTACAATCATGGTTTCAACATTAGATTAATCATAGCTTGAAATCTTGAAGTATTGTTAGTGGTATATATGTATTAAGGCTAGGACATCAGTTTGTAGTAGCAATTAGGAATAATTAACATTTGCTGCCAATAACATATAAATCTTTGAAAATACTCATAAGCCACCTTCATAATATCTGCAACATCTTTCCCCACCTTTTCCTTTTTCCATAATTAAAAAAAATCTTGTCACATTATTGGCATAAAACATACCAAACATGAATGTTTACATTTTCTGTTCTATTGAATTATTACCTTTGCAGTGCTGTTGTGCTGTATCTAGTACTGTTTTATTTTACATAGATTTCTTCTGAACATGCAGCGACATAAGTTAATTAGGCATTGGGATATTCTCCTAGAAATCTCAGGTACTATAATTAATATTGTGCCAATAGAAAAATATGAAAGGTTTTTAGAGAATAATTTATAGATTCTTCCTTAGAAAATAGTCTATTCATGGTTATATTCTGCTGAGCAGATGAAGTTTACTCTTTTCATCTTCCTTTTGTGCTGATTTGATTACTAAATTTTTTTCCCTTAAAAATTAGATTGTTTTATACCTTATAGGTATATTAAATTATTTTTAAACACATATTAAAACACAATAAAAGAAAATAAATTATTGAGTAGTAAATGCCTTTTGACTTATTTGCAGAAGATTACTTATTGGGAATTCTGTTGTATCTAGAGATGAGAAAAGCAAATTCAGCATCAATAGTAGATATATAAATGTCTAGAGAAAAATAAAAAGAAGGTTCCTTTTAATGGACAGCTTAGTTTAGAATAAAAATATATTTCATGGGATACTTGCATAGCTATCATTTATTAAATAGTTAAATATCACCTTGAGTTTACACGACCACAAAGGTTGCCTTTCCTAAACATGTATAAGCAGAAGATAGAGGTGCCAACTCTTGGTGGAAATTCTAAGGGTTAGTGACAGTTTGACACATTTTCTTTCCTAAGTTAATATAAGTAGCAACATCTCTGCCTTGATTCAGAAAAACAGCATCCATTTGACCTATATTACAACTTTAAAAGGGAAAAATTAAATCTGATTGTTCTAAATCCCTGAGATTTTTATATTTATTATTGGAGTAAAACCTAGTCCATTTTGACTAACAGTGCTCATTTTGTTGTTATTTAAAGTACAAATTTCTGGGCCTATGTCATCTCTTTTCAGTCACAGTCTAAACCAGGTGAAACCTAGAATTTTCAACTTTGAAAAGTTCTTTAAGTACCTGGATTACAAAATTTTTAGAATAATTTAGTATACAGATACTACTTAAGAGACAAATTATGAAGGGCATATCAGGTTTAGATTACAAAAGGCCTTAAATGCTATATTCAGGGTTTTGCTTTCTTTCCTGAGAATATTAGAAGACTGCATATAATTAAAGAAGGACACTTCTGTTCAGGAAGAGCTGCAGAAGGGAATGTGTGGATACAACAACACAAACCAAAACAATGTGATCCCATCACCCTAATTTAGGTAAAATGTGTAGTGTGTAAATTGTAACAGTTTCTTTTTATTTTACTCATCTATTGCGGGATTTTTTACTTTTTATCCATATGTGTTTGGAGTACAATATGTCTACATTCATGTTAGGGAGTGCTTACATGTACTGAGCATATCTTGATTTTCTTTATTCTCTTCTTCCATCCCTGCATCTCTAAATCCTTTTCCCCAATTCATTATTTTTGCTTTATGCTTGCAACATATGAACATCACATTGGCTGACGGTAGCTGCTGCCTATATACAACAGACCTCAAACTGTTTTTGTCCCTCCCCTTCTCCCCACCCCCCGCACCTTCAGACTCTTGGTCCCATTTCTGTTTACAAAATATCTATCTTCCTGCTTCCTTTTATTAATCTTTTATTTTTCTTATTTATATTTTGAATTATTCTAATGGGAGAAACTATATTTAGCTTATGTGTTTGATTTATTTATCGTATAACACTGTTTTTCAAGAAATAGCCATTTTCCTACTAATATTTCAAATGTATCCTTCTTTCTAAGGAGGAATATTCCATTACATATTTTTTCATTTTTTATTTGTTGATGGGCATATAGGTTGATTCCAGATTTAACTATAATGAATTGTGGTGCAATAAACATTGTTATGCATGTATTTCTGTAATATGATGTTGTCAGTTCTTTTGGGGAGATACCGAGAAAGGGAACAGCTGAGTCAAATGGAATTACTATTTTTAGTTCTTTGAGAAATCTGCATCTAGATTTCCACAGTGGGTGTACTAGTTTATATTCTCACCAACGATGGAGAAGAGTTCCTTTCTCATCTCAGCCTCAACAGCATATGTTGTTTAATATCTCTATGATTGCCATTTTTTCTGTTATGAGGTGAAATCTTAGTGTTTACCACAATCATGATTTCAACAATAGATTAATAATAGCTTGAAATTTTGAAGCATTGTTAGTGATATACATATATTAAGGCAAGGGCATCAATTTAAAGTAGCAATTAGGAATAACTAACCTCTACCAATAACATATAAACCTTTTCAAATAGTCATAATCCACCTTCAAAATATTTTAATTGGCATTTCTCTAATGGCCAGAGATGTCAGTCAGTTTTTCTTGTGTTTATTAGCCATTTTTATTTCTTCTGAGAAGTGTCTGTTCATTTCACTTTCCCATTTTTTTATCAGGTCTTTTATTTTTCTTGGAAGAATTTTAAGAAAAATTATTTATGTATGCTAGATTATAGTCCTTTTTAAGATCTTTACATATTCTAGAAATTAGTGCTTTATAAAGTTCTTTATGTTGTTACATGCTAGATATTTGTCCTTTGACTAACTGACAAATTTCTTTCAACCTTTTGTTGGTTGGCTATTCATTCTGTTGGCTGTTTTCTTTGTCTCTTCTGCTTAAGTTTAACTTGAAGTTTACTTTGGCTGATAGTAAAATTTCTACTCGTTTCTTTTAGTAGTCCTAGTATATGAACTACTGTTTTCCATCCTATAATTGTAAGTATATGCATTTTTTTGATGAGTTTCTTGACTGCAGCAGACTCTTGGGTGGTGTTTTTTTTCTTTTTCACTCTGTTAGTCTGTCTTCTAATGATACCATTATCATGGAGAGCTATTACTGAGCAGTATTTGTCCTGAAATTTCATGCCTTTTCTGTTAAATGACTGTTATTTTTCTTTTATCACTTGAACTTGCTTGTATTCATTCATTCTGTAATTCTGGCATTATGTTCCTGTATCTCTTAAATTGATCTTTTTCATGGAATCACATTATTTCTCCATCAATTTTGAAAGAAAGTTTCATATGATATTTTAATCTGGTTTGGAATTTCTTTGCTTTTAGAACATGAAACACTTCACTCAGGGACCTCCTGACTTTAAAATTGTGTTGAGAAGTCTGCTGTAATCTTTGTGGTATATGTTATGGTTGATACATTGTGCCAACTTGGAGAGTCTGGAGGTTTAACTGAGTGATTCAACAGGAAGCCAGGGTGCTTACTTTGTATACATCCTGAGCCTGTGGAAGAGGAGGGCGTGGAGACTGTGTGAGAGCTATATGCCCCCTGGGTGGGGACAGGCTGTTTACAAGGTAAAGGAGAGAAAGATGCTGCTTGCCTGCAATGCCACACATTTGCTGGTTGTTTGCTGCCATGAACATTTGCCCTCTGCCGTGTGCTACCCTGCCTCAGAATCAGCCAAATATGGAGTGAAACCTCCACAAACTGTAAGCCAAATAAACCTTTCCTTCCTTCATTTTGAGTGTTGGCTATTTTGTCTCAGCAATGAGAGAAAAGTAACCAAGACAGTATACCTTTATACATGATTGTTTACTCTTCTCTGATAGCTTTTAAGATTCTTATTTTTTCATTTGATATCTGAAATTTTGACTAAGAGGTGTCCCAGGGACCTTCTTTTTTCATTGCAGTTGTTTGACACTCTGTAAACCTTACTAAAAGTTGTGTTGGAATCTTTTCATACACTTGGAAATTTTTCTCTTATGATTTATGGAAACATATGATTTATGCCACGTGTGCCATCACCTAGCTTCTCTGTAGCCCCAGTTATCCTTAAGTTGGTCTTCTTGGTTTTGTCTAGTAGTTGTTCATTAATCTTTCTCCTCTTGTTTTCTTTTAGGCTTCTCTAAAAAATTCACTGTAATTCACTATTTTGTCCTTGATTCTTGAAAACCGGCCTGCATATTGGTCATTTCTGCAACTTATATGTTCTACACAGATCTTAATCATATTATTTTTGTGGTATCTCTTTGTGGAGGCTATACATTTGATAAATTTTTACTTGTGTTTTGAGCCATTTTGTCAGCTTTTCCAATTTTATTTGTTTCTGGTATATCCATGTTTGTCACTTTGCATAATTCCATATACTATTTGATCATGTTCTGTTTGAACTTGCCAAGTTTCTTAAACTCTCTTGTAATCAATTTCTAAAGCTCCACTGCTGGATGCTTGCTTTTATCTCCATCAAAAGCCCCAGGATCTGCCTGGATAGATTTTGGAGACTTGAGGAACTTCTGTTGTTTCTTTTTCCCATGTTCCACTTCTATATAAGTGTATATGCAGCTTATTTGTTCAGAGATAGTATTTACATCATCAGTTATTGAATTCAAGTGGTTTGGACACCGTGCTTGTGTTTTGAGAAGAAATTATTAATGATTATAGCAGTATTAGTAGATCTGATCACATATCACTTATATGTGATAAACTTTGCACTTGCATTTAGACCCTTTCTCAAACTCTGTAACCTATTTCCTACTGCTGCTAGCAATTAGTATGGGATGTGGAAGAAGAAGTGAAGGGAAAAGATGGAGAGATGGGTGAATCAGAAATTGAGACAACAGGAGAAGTAAATAAAAGAAATAGTAATTTGTAAAGTAGATAAGTTGTCAGATTCCACTGGAATTCTTTTAGTTGGACTGTAGGGTTAGTGTTGAGGGTTTTGAGAAGATATTTTGGAATTGGGGAGAGCTACAAGGTTGTTGAAAACTCTTGATATATTTGTGTACCTGTAAAGCAGAGAAGAGACAAAGGAAGACAGTGGCTTACATAAGATACAGAAGAATGAAAATAGTAAAATAGAAAGAATAGATGGTTACTATGAGAGAATATAGGAGTAACAGAGAGAGCAAAATACTGTAAACAAAATCTTGAGAAACATTTTTAAATGATAGAAACAGGCAGGGGATATAGCCCAGTGGCACAGTGCCTGCCTGGCAAGTGCAAGTTCTGAGTTCAATACCCTGTAACAACAACAACAAAAAAGGCAGAAACAAGAAAACCGTAAGAAAATAGTATTGCTACAGAAGCTTGAGTTGAAGAAACAAAATGGGGGAGGGAGGAAAGAAAATAAATAACAACTAAGTCAAAGCAAATAAAAAAACTCATCAGGAATACAGATCAAATACTGCAAAAATTGAATATACATGAGATTCCCATTTGCCCCATAGGCCAAAAAGCCTGATTGTTCACAGAATTTCCTTCCTGCCTTAGTTATGGTCTGATTGCAGGTAGTCACACCAATTTCTCATCTTTTCTCTTGTACTAAAACTAACTCAATCTCAATAATCCTCCCGCAAATCTCCACCCCAACCCACAGGCAGAATCTATATTGCTGGGTTTAAAAACGAGGAACTCTTCTCCCCTCCCCTTGGTGAGATGCAAGATTGGAGAGGTACAACCGTGTGCTGGTGAGAACTCTGTGGGCCCTGTTCACTTATCATCCCTCTGCCCGGAGTAGGGGTGGTCATTTGCCTACAGTTAGCACTGATGAAGATGTTGCTGAGCTCTAGCATCCCGTGCCCCAAATACTGCTAGAGGTGCTCCCCAAACACCTCTATCGGTGTCAGGAAGGGAGATGGTAGAAAGAAGGGGCCTTCATAAGCAGAATCTGTTCCAGGAGTTCAGCTTCTCTAGCACTTGCTGCTTCTTCAGGCTGTTTAGGATTCTCTTGGCTACTTTTCTCTTCTTGCTGAGACAAAATACCTGACGGGAAGGAAGGAAAGTTTTATTTAGCTCACAGTCTGTAAAGGTTTCAATTCATACTGGCTCCAAGGCAGAGTGGCACATGGCACAGAGCAACAGTTCATGGTGGAGGAAGACAGCAAAAGCAGCAAGAGCGAAAGGGGAGGAGCGTCCACAAGCAGCGTCTTTCTCTCCCTTGCATATGCAAACTATCTGCCCCAGGGTGGGTGGAGTGCTCACACCCATAATGGATCAAGCATAAACTCTAAAAGCCTGCCCACTGACTGCATGAGGCTTTTGGCAGACATCCAAAACCAAACCACAGCAAAGATGCTCTCATTATGGCTGTTCTCCAAGGGGCAGAGGCTGGAGGAGTGCAGACCAGGCATAGCGTGCTGCCTTCCCTTAACAATCTGTGTATTTGGCTTGATGCACAGGTACCATCTCTCCAATGAATGTTCTGTTTGAAGGGGTGAGGTCCCTAACCCACCACAGAGAACCAGTGTCTTCAGTGAATCATCTCTCAGCACCTCTGACATGACTCCTGCTCTAGCCAGCCTTGTTAAATCTCCCTGTAAATCTATTCTTGATTTAAGTATAAAATAAGAGATGCTTAGGTGTGTGTACATAGATGGGAGGTGTAGTTGGTGGTTGCCTTCAGAATTACATGGAAAATTTAAGATAAAAGTGAGAAAATATCATTCAGTAAAATCTACACTCAAAAATTGCTTAAAACCCAATCATATGAGATGGAAAATAATAGATATTTTGGAACATTGAATTAAGGTTTATTTTTGGTCTTTGTGCTTTACTGAGGGCTACATTTCTACAGTGTAGGAGAGGCCCTAGGGTAAATAAAGGGCTATATCTGTGATCTCTCTGCCTACCATATACTTGTATAGTTAGAAATCTTGGTTAGTATATTTATATCTTGGTTTTTATATGTAGAGTAAAATTTAAGTATATTAAGTAATTAACTATAAAATACAGTATTTCACCCTCTACTAGAGAAGGCTATGTATTCTTATATACAGTCTATAAAAGTCTTTCTTCTTCTAAACTCTTTTGTTTAATACTTTTCACTGTATCTCTCTGGGTTTGAATGGAGCAGATCCAATTTGTATCTCATGCCTACCAACTTTCGCATGTTACCCTTTACATGGTCTTGGTATATTAAAGAACTTCAGCTTTTCCCACACTATGTGCTCAGGTTGGGTAAAGAAACAGTTCATACTGGGTCACTATGAGCTGTGCTCAGAAATCTATTCAACCCATCAAAAAATGAAAACAATAGCTTTTATCATTACAATGATGCTGACATTTTTTTGCCTTCTCCTAATGTGGTTTCTTTCTCTGCTACACTTACATATTTTGTTCCACAGGAAATGAGAAAGTATAGCATTAAAGAAATCCACATAAGAAAATAAAAGAGAATGAGATAAAAGTCCCTAGATTCAGACAGAATGACATGAAACAAGATGTTTATTCTCTCAAAGAAAAAGAGGTAATACTTTTGAAAGTACATAAGTTAAAGACAAAATTCCCAAAAAAAGGAAAGCTGGAGTCTTACTTTCTGTTTGGATTTGTTGGAAGAGATTGACTCCCACAGTGGTTGGAACCAATCCTATGTGACCCACAAAGTAGGAAAGTAGAATGGCGTTATTGTTGAAAGAGCATTGGCTGGGGACTGGATGTGCCCATTCCTTAGCCATTCCTATGAGAAGGTGGAGACATCTGTGCTGAGGGAGGCACAAGAAACCTAATAGTCAAGAATCGAGGATCGTGTTCAATCATCAAGGGATGTCCTTTCAAGGATCATGAGGTGACATGCCCTGGAGCCACCTCTCTCATCTACACATGTTGGCTTCTGCTGTACATACTCTCTGAGGTGGGAAGAAATAGATGGGCCAATCTCTGGTCTAGCATTTCCAGTGAGTGTGTATTTGTGTGTGGGGGATGTGTGGGAGGGGTGCCAACTTTGACTTTAATACAAACTGCAAGACAGAAAAGGGAGAGTAATATATGCAAACTACATTTCTCCTTTCGCTCCCCTGAGATTGTGTAACATCTACATATTCAAACATAATTGTTGCTACTAGTGGTGATTGCTGTCATTGTTATGGAAGATTTTGCCTGAGAATAAGGACTTTGGAGAGACAAATAGATCAGGAAATTAAAAAAAAAAGAATCATAACATCTTTGTCACACTGAGATTATTTTCGCAATTGGAATCCTCAGCTTTACATTTTTTTCTATCTTTAAATCACTTTGAATTATACGGTAATTTGATCATGCAGCGGTATAACTCTATTCACTAGCAGATAACCTCAAGCAAATTATTTAATTTCTGAGCCTCAGTTTCCTGATTTGTAGAAATACTTCACAGAGTATTCATAATGCTTTTATTTGAGACAGGGTCTCACTATGTATTTCAGTTTGGCCTTTTTCTCTCTATCTCCTCAGGCTCATGGAGATCCTTCTGCCTCAGTTTCCCGAGTGCTAAGCTTACTGCAGCGAACCACCATACCTAACTTTAAGGAGATAATACGTGCAAGTAATCTAGCACAGTCTCACTCAATTTATAATAGTTTTATTAATATTAATTATAATGTATAGACATCTATCAAGATAAATATTCTAAAATATAAAATACTCCCTATATATTTCTATCAAATATACACAACTGTTGGAAGAATCATTTGAATATTATTGTGATAGTCCCTCTCTAGGTAGCTGCAGAGATGATAAATACGTGACGAAAATACCTTTCCCTTGGTTCTTTTCATCAGTGATTCTTTCTGGTTGTTTATTCTTGAGTTTTTTTCTCTTGGCTAAAAAGCCATTTTTGTTTTCTTGGGAGCTCAATGTTTTTTCCATATCACTGATGTCTGAAGTGCAGAAAAAAAAAAGAGTTACAATTTAATTTTTTTGGCTTCTCACTGCACGAAAAGATAATTTGGCTGAAATAATGAGATTCAATTGCTCATAAGTAAACTGCAGCTTAAACAATGACAGTTGGGCAGTATTTGTGTCGAGTCTCCTGTTTCAGAGGCAGGCATTGTTATTGACTCATTTTTGACATATTTTCTATGGATTAAGAATTTGGTTAAAAGGACCAGGAAAAAAAGTGCCAGGCAGTTATCCTGAATTCTTGCCAAGTACAATGTATTCAACATGAGTTTTGATGTTCTTTTCAAGTACTTCTCAGTCTAATTCACCGAAGAGAAATTCTGGTAAGCAGCAGCAACTAACAAGTGTTATTTTCTTTTTCTTTCTTTTTTTTTTTTGTCCCATTGTATTTTCCATTTATCCAGATCCTAAGTCATATTTTGATCCAACTAAATTTCAATTCATTATGATTCTTTCTTTTAAAAAGCTTTTAGTATTGGAGAAGACAAAGCCAGGGCATGTGGGCTGCAAATAACCTTTAAAATACTTAGCAACTCATGTATATGTGCCACACTGGCCTACTGACGTTCACTCTCCTGTCTGTTTGAGGCAGGGATCAAGTAGATTTCAAGTGAGTGACACTTCTAAGGAATGGAAGGTCATTCCCATCATCTCCAGTCTTCTTTTGTGAATTTGCCTCGACATTTTTAAATGTCCTAACAATCTTGTCACTTAATAGTCACTCTTCACATGCAGTTATAAAATGCAGAATTAAAAGTACCATTTCATAGCTTCTTTCTAGGGCAGAAACACAAGCAAACAAATAAGCAACAGAGGCTGTAAATTTGCTCTGACAAGTAGGATTAAGAGCATATAGCTGTGCAAAGCAAAGACAACCCGTGTGTTCCAGGGATCTTTTTGCTCCTCCTAATCTCATTAGGAGGAGACTCTACTGTGGTTTCTCATGGATGGTGTTTGCGAGCCACCTTCGTAGTGATGGGTGGGAGAAAACAGATTTGATCTCTACAGTAAATATTGGCCCTGATGGACGTAATAACAGGACATTTTGCTAGAAAGCAGAGAGAACGAGAACATCTACTTACATCTCCATCTGCTTCCACCTGCTTTGACAGTGGTTCTGATCTCAGTCCTTTCAGATTCCTTCCTTTGTGAAGCCAAATTCTCGTTTGAACAAGTCTCACAGAACCTAGTTTGTTTCTGAGAAATGAGAATGAATGTGAATTGGCTTGAATGTTTGTGGTTCACTAAAATTTATGTAATTTATGTGCAGAAATTTAATCCCCAAGGTATTAATGTTAAGAGGCAGAGCATTTGGGAGGAGATGATATCATGATTGTAAGGCTTTGGTGCATGGGATCAGTATCCTAATGGAAGCAACCCAAGGGAGATGGTACAGGAGGGTAGAGGAAGAAGGCATCATCTCTGAAACAGGGGTGAAGCCTTTACCACATACTAGAGGATCTACTGCTAGGTAGTTGATCTTAGACATCATATCCTCCAAAACTGTAAATAAAACATTTCTGTTGTTTATAAGTTACCTACTGTAAGCTACTTTTTAGTCAGCCTGAACAGCTAAGACATTTATGTTACCAAATAATGCTGTCTGACGAAATAAAATGAACTTTTAAACTAATATGATAGTGAATGTGAATGATCTACACATTCTTCACCGTTTGGAGCAGATTTTATCTTTTCCATTTAACCTTCTTTGACTATTTCAGTCTAAAATGATAACCTTCCCATTTTCCATTCTCTCTCACTCGCTGCTTGGGATAGTTACTTAATAACATAAGTGAATTAAATGTGATTCTCATGCAATGTCACTTTTTATCATTGTAGAATATAAACGTTTAAATGATTGTTGACTCATAGTCAATTGTACAATTATTTTAATGATGATGCTGTAGGCCAGAATGCACTTTAAATGCTTCTTCTGGAGTTTTCTTTAAAACTTGTAGCATTTTTTTTAAACCCTCCATCCTGGTAAATCTTCATCTGTTACAGATGCATTCAGTTTTTAGAAATAGCTAAAAGTCATTCAGAGTCAATAAAATGAGTGATGAAGAGGCTGGGTAATGCAGTTTTTTGTTAAAAACAAGATTTGATTACAACCTAATGAGACGTATATTCTTGTGTGTTGCTCATAAATTGAGTCAGAGACAAATTCTCAAACAGAGTTTTAAACTGAGCCACGGAAGTTTTTTTTAAAATAGCTGGTATTTAGAGGCAACCATATTCATATTTGTTGTGCACAAACACCTCACTTAGAGGTGGGACAACAGGAACTCCAGCAGGGAGACTCACCGCCCACGTTCCTGTGCTCTCATTGATTATTTCATGTGTATTGTGTTTCAGATACTTCTTCAAGCCCTAGAAATGGATCACAGAAGAAGACACACTACAGATATTTGCTACATTCCTGGGGTTTACATTCTATGGCTCATCATAGTGATCTGTATTTTACAGGTACAGGTCAGTTATATTTTGTAGCTGTGTAAACATGAGGGTTTCACCCAAAGGAACTAGGATGCAACTTTTTATTGCCTACCAAAATAACCTTTATAAAAGGTGATATTTAACCTGAGACCAGAAAGAAAAGAAGGAGCCATCAATGCAAGGGTTTGGTGGAATTACAATTTAAAATCCAAAGAATAATGAGAAGGTTTGGTTAATATATTTTTCTTTATTGCTATTACCATTATCTACCAGTTAGGTCCCCATATGTTCACTTCTAAGGACACTTTGCATAGCGAAAGAAGGCTTTGTGTTTAGCTGTATCTGCCTGAGTTTAATACTAACAGATGGAGAGATGCTCCACCTTTCCTTGTGTTAGTCCCTTTTCCCAGAAAATACATGTGCCCAGTAATACAAGTTTATGGAAAAAATAAGGTCTTCTTTTCATTTCATTCTTTTTTATGAGAAAATTTTTCTTTAACAAATCACAAACTATGTGGGATCTTCCCAGCCGTCTCCTCCAATCAGAGTTTTACCTCACCAAGTCTTCACAATTGGATGACCAATTCCTTAAAATAAATCTCTTTATACCCATTAAAACCATCATTGTTTACAAGTATAACCCATAAATGCATTCACATCCTATTTGTAGTTGCCTTGGATACTTTTGTCTGATTGCTAAGACAAAATAGTTGACACCCAAAGTAAAGGAAGGAAAGGTTTATTTAACTCACAGTGTATGGTACTTTAAGTTTATAATCAGCTGTCTCCAAGACAGCATGGTATGGAATAGAAGCAACAGTTCATGGTGGCAGGAGACATCAAAAGCAACAAGAGCAAAAAGAAGAATAAGCCTCTTTTCCTCCCTTATTTTGTAAGGGGACTACTCCACCCACTCAGGGCAGGCCTGCTCTACACTCACACCATCTCCCTTCCCTCCTCTTGTACAGGCTGAGGATGTTTACAAAGCGAGGACCCTGGCACTCCTGCCGAGTCAGTTAGTTAAGCTTGTAAACTTCTCAAGTTGACACAATGTATCAACCATGTATCTACCCACTGTCAACTTTGCAACCAAATATATTTCTATAAACAAAGACATGACTATTATCATTTCACAACTTGAACATTGTAACACATGCTTAGCAATCTTGAACCAGTACTAAGTATATTAACATTATATTACATTAGACCACAACATTTTACCTCTGACCTCGCAAAGGCTCATGTACATCCCTTTATGCAAAAGACATTTTAGTCCATCTCTAAGAGTTGCCAAAGTCCCAACAGTTTCAGCATTGCTGAAAAGTCCAGGTCCCAAGTCTCCTCCAAGATGTAAGACAACTCTTACATGCACACCCCTGTACAAATGAAAAGTTAAACACTTCCTGTATTCAATGGGACAAGATAAAATTACCATTGCAAAAGTTACACACAGGGGAATACAAAGGATTGGGATCAAAGCAAGTCCAAAATCCAGTAAGTCAAACATGAAGCCTGTAGTTTTCAGTGCAGCATCTGAGGCAACCTGTGACAAATTGTGAGTTCCAAAGGGCTTGCATGGCTCCACCTCAACAGCACTTTTGGTGGTCGTAGCTTCTGCAGCTTTTCTCTTAGGCCCAGTTTCCTGCAGCTTTGTTAGATAATCCACTTCCAAATTGGCTTTTCTAAATTTCTCGGGTCTTCACTGCCCATTTGACTTCATACTCACAGCTTTACACATTGCCCTCTCAAGGGCTCACTGCTCGGTCTCCCAGGCTGGCTGTTATGGTTTGTGTCTGCATCTCCCCACAAAGCTTCATGCCATGATGGAGGGGTACATTTCAGCGGTGACTGAATGTAGAGTTTGTGATTGATTCATTGTCTAGTGCTGCAATTATGGGTGTGAATGCTAAACCCATCCAAGGGTACTGTGAGTGCTAAACCCATGCACATGCCATATAAGGGACAGAAAGTCTTCTCTCTCCACTCCTCCCTCTTTGCTTTTGTTGCCGTTGTTCTTTCTGCTGCCATGCACTGTTGCCCACTGCGATGTGCCACTCTGTCTTGGACCCAGCTGAGTATGGACTGAAACATCCACAAACTGAGCTAAATAAACCTTTTCTTCCTCAATTTTGAGAGTCAGATATTCTGCCGCAGCAAAGAGGGAAAAGTAATTGAGATACTTTCTGAAATCGAGGTGGAAGCCTTCTTAACCCCACAACTCTTACATTCCAGATGTGCTTAAAATTAGTACCACATTGATGCTGCCAATGTCTGCTGCCAGTAAGAGCCACAGCCAAGTTTTCTCTCAGCTGTAGGCCTTGAGTATCTGGATTGCTTGGCACTCTGAATCCAGTTCTTGAGGAACAAATTTCCTATGCTGCTGCTGCTCTGGTACATGGTGCTCTGCAGCTTTTCTCCATCTCAACATTAGATTGCTCTGAAATTTCTTCTGCCAGATAAATTAGTCACTGCTCTTAATCTGAGTCTCAGGAAAGTCTCTGGACACAAGTAAAATGCATACAAATTTTCTGCCAAGCCATAACACACATCATCTGGACTCCAAGAGCCAATATATTCTTCTTCCCAGAAGAAACCCCTTGAACTTGGTCATTACCAGCAAGATTTCTGTCGGTCTTCTGGTCTTCCGAGCTCTGACCAGAATCTCTCACACAGAACAGCCTAAGATGTTCTAGCTATGCTTTTTCAACAAGCATCTCAAAACCTTTCCATTCTCTTCCCACAAGCCATTCCCAAAGGCTCTTGAACAACATGGTCAAATATGGTCATAGCAATGACCTCACTTCCTTGGTACCACATACTGTCTTGGTCATTTTTCTTTCATTGCTGAGACAAACTATGCAACACCCAAAGTTAAGGAAGGGAAAGTCTATTTAGGTAGTGGTTTGTGGAAGTTTCAGTTATAAGCAACTGGCTCCAAACAGAGTGGCAAATGGCAGAGGGGAAAAAGTTCACCATAGTTCATGGAGGTGGAAGATAGCAAAAGCAATGAGAGCACAAAAAGTGGGGAGCAAACCTCTTTTCCTCTCTTATATTGTACACAGGCTGGGCCCCCAGGGCAGGTGCAGCACTCACAGGATCTCTGTGCCCTCCTGTGTCACAGGCTAAAGATGTTTACCAAGTGAGGACACTGACCCCCTACTGCATCATTAATTTTCTAGACTTCTCAAGTTGACCCAATGTATCAACCGTTACAGCAGTGTTTCTCTGAGAGTCAGGTGTTATACAGAGCCTTCAAAATGGGGAAGCTCAACCCACATCTCCACTCTCAAATAGTCTTTTGTCATTATTGTTGTTGTTGGTTTTGGTTGTTAGTATTTTTGTATGACTCAGACAAACCCACATTTAGGCTGGAGTGAGCAAAGTTATGACAGAGTGGGCCCTAGAGTGTATGACTACTTGTGACAATCTTGACTGTTAACTTGATCAGATTTAGAGATACCTAGCAGATTAGCAATGCACAATTAAGGGAGCATCAGGGAGGGCATTTCCCATATGGACCTGCACACTGAAGATAGAAACCTGCCCTGACTATCAGCAGTACCATCCAACAGGCTGGCACCCTAGATGGTACTAAAGCAGGAGGAGGAAGCTTTTCAGATCTTGTAAGCCTGATTTTGCCTGAGAAAGTGAATCTGCTGCCATTGCTAGTAGAGAGCAGGCCCTGGCAACTCCAGCCCTTTGACAAGGACTCATGCTAACGACTGTCTGCGAAGCTTCCAGGCCTTGGGTCTCAAACCGATATTGGTTCCTCTTGTCCTGAAGCTTCCAGCTTCATGGAATGAGAAACTACTGGCTCCTTTAGTTCTGCAGCACACAGATGGTCCTTGTGGGGCTGTCTATCCTCTGATGCTATGAGTTAGTCTGGTCAATTTTATATAAACTATGCTTCAGAGGCCAAGGATTATAGAAACTGAAGCCACTCTGGCTATAACATCTTTATGTTTAAAACAAAAGGCTAATAACAAAAATATAGTATTTCTCAAAACTTAGAAAAATTATCAATCTTTTAAACAGTATTTATATGTAGATCTAGATACATACCTAACATGTGAGAATTTAGGGTTATGCTTTTGTATTTGACTACTTTGGCTAAAAATGAATGTTGATGGACACTTTGTGGATCTTAAAGTATTTTCACTGTAGTTGGGTTTTTGTTTATGAACTCTCTGCCTACCACTATGTCTTCAGGATTTCTACCTACTTTCTCTTCCAAAAAATTTAATGTTTCTGTTTTAATATTTAGATCTTTGTTTCTTTTTTAATATTTAGATCTTTGATCCATTTTGACCCTACTCATCCATTTAGTGCATGGTGATAGACATGGGTCGAGTTTTAGTCTTCAGCATGTGGTAAGCCAATTTTTCCAGCACCATTTATTAAAGTAATTGTCTTTATTCCAATGAATATGTTTTGCCCCTATGTCAAAGATAAGGTGGCTGAATATGTTTGTAGTTGTGTCTGCATCCTCTAAATTGTTCCATTGATCTTCAGGTCTGTTTTATTTTGCCAGTACCATGCTGATTTTATCACAGTAGCTTTGTAGTACAATTTCAAGTCAGAGGTTGTGACAATTCCTGCCTCTCCTTTGTTGCCCAGGATTACTTTGCTATTCTAGGTCTCTTTTAAGCTATAAAAATTAAACAAACTCAAGGCTTTTACAGATAAATGGATTCAACTAGAGACCATAGTCATAAGTGAAATAATTCAGACTCACATGTGTACACATCATATTGTCTCCCTAGTGTAAAAACCTGAAAGAGTGAGTTAAACTCAAAAGGTACAATAGATATTTTGAAAGGGAAAGAAATGGCTCTAAAGGAAGGAACAACTGGGATGAGGGAAAGGGGAACAAAAAAATATAGAAAGGAATATTTTTGCCTTGGATAATTGTACTGCTGTTGTTTACTGGTTTGTTGAAAGGGAAAGTTAATGCTTAGATTTTTGGACCATGATTATATTTGGTAATCTGAACAACTGATTTGAACAAAACAATATGCAATATACCAACCATTGGTAAATTCCTACCATTTTGTTTAGTGAAGCTGTGTATTATTTTGAATGTTTGTTATTAGTTTTTATTCCTTTACTGGTTTGATCTACATTGCAGTCTTAAATCTAGTAATCTGGGTCACTTTTTTTTTTTCTTTTTTTTGGCGGTACTAGGGATCGAACTCAGGACCCTGCGCTTGCTAGTCAGGCGCTTATTCCACTGAGCTATATCCCCAGCCCCTCTGGGTCACTTCTTTAAGATAACAGTATACAATATAACAACCACTGGTAATTCCTATCATTTTGTTTTGAAACCCTGTACCATTTTTATTGTTTTAGTGTTGTTTTGTTCTTGTTTATGTTGTTGTTAGTTTATTTTTTTATTCTCTATAAAATAAAAATAAACAGCCAATAGGGTGCCAGAGCTAGAACTCAGGTATTTGATACCCTTGTTTGTTCTTTATTATGGCATGGAAAGCATTAGACTTCTAAATAATAAGCAATCAGATTAAACTGTTTAAATTAAGAGGTTAAAATTATAAAGGACCCTGTCTTTTAGGGAAGGGGCAGTTGTAGCCCATACTGATCCCAACCAGCACACTCACAGAAGACCAACATGGCTTGTGTTAGGAGTTGCAGGCTTTCTAAGGTAATACCAGTGAAGGATGATGGACCTTAATTTCCCCATGGCTGATCTCATCTGCCTATATTCACTTCTGCAGTCAGTCCTTGCTGACACCCCTGCATTCAGCAGCCCTCCACAAGCTTTGAATACAGATTTTCAAAAGGGTCAAGTTGAGACATGGCTTTAAGTGGAAACATTGCTTATGCGAACACTATTTGTTTCCTTACGGATAAGTGTTAGATGTGAGATTGCATAATGATTCAGGATCTTGCAAATGTGCTTAACTGAGCAGAGAAAGCACTTTTTCTCCCCAGGGAAGTGAAAATAGAGATAAAAATGCAAGCTGGACTCTAGGGAAAACTCTCTTCAGCTACACACCAATCTATGACGCTGCATCATAAAACTGCAGAATACGAAGTTATTTTTCCACCCCAGCCTGAACATTTCCTGGTAATGGTTCATACCATGTTTAAAATGTATATAATGTGACAGTTGCTGTGCTAATATTTTATATCATTATCTCATTTAGTTTTCATGAAAACTCTAAATCACTGAACTAATCTTATTATTTTCCTTATTCTCACGTTCCAGCTTCTTGTTAATTATCTCTGTCTTTAAGCTGCTCCTAAGCTTGCTTTCCTGCATTATCAGGGACTCTGTAATCCTGGCATGTGACATGTTCTCTAAAACAGATTTGACTAATGGATCAATGCATCATTCATCACTTTGAGTTTGGCCATATCAGTATATTCAGTGAATTATTAAATATCTGGTGAATTATTAGCTATCAAATATTTGACTTGGTAGCTGAAAATGTCAGAATTGTATCAGATAAAAGTTAGTCAAATGATCTTACATTTTTGCCCCAGGATACTCCTATGCTTCTGGAATATGAAGCTTTATTAAATGCAACATTCAAAAGCACAGTTTAGGCTCCAGAGCAGGTCCATTTTTAGGGAACCCTGAGGCAGGTAGAAGGCAGATGCTTTATGTAGTGGAAAAGCTGTGCAGTGCACACCTCTTTTAGGCTCTGCCTTATACCAAGAACTTTTAGAGGTGTGACAGGAGATGGCATAGGACTGGTTCTTGACAGTTTTACAAACAAACTGCAAAAAGTCTGAACATTGAAAGCTGTGAACTCAGTTCATCCTAATGATGTAAAATGTGTGTGAAATATATTTCCTCATTAAGGGATGTTTCCAATATACATCAAGGCTCTCATCTCAGGTCTTACACATTGTTCAAACCTTTCAGTCTCATCCAGATCACCAAGTATTTCAATTATTTGATTTCATTTAGGAAAATATATCTTTGCATTATGTTACTCATTTTAACATTTCTGCATTTGATACAAAACAAGAACCTATACAGTTATGTTGGAAATTTTAGAAAAAATTCGTAGAGTGCTGAAAAATAAACATTGCCACAGCTGAGGGCAGAAATCCAGTTTTTCCCTGAAACTGTTAGTAAAGGAAGGCTCATGAAGAAACCGTGTTCAATTCGTGGCTTTGCAGGTTTCCTAGAATCCCTTTCAGATACTTTTTTGCGTAGTGTAAATTTCTGAACTGATTTCTGGCACCTCAGTTAGCCTCTAAAATCATTATGGAAACTTCTTTTGTGCTTTGTTCAGCTTCTGAAATCAACTATTTTGTTAAAAATCAGAAGTCAAGCATAAGACAGGTTTTGTAAACTCTCCCAAACTGTTTTCTTCTTTCAAAGTATAAATGGCTAAAAACCATCATCATTAATGCAATGAAGTAGTATTTACTGGACACCTTGTATACCTGGAAACCATGCCAAAACATGTGATTTGTGTCCCTTGTAAGTTCACAGACTGGATACTAGAAAAAGCAAAGAAATTTCCTTTATCTGTTTGGTTCTCACCACCAACAGCAGCAAACTGCAAAGACTGAAATGTGCTCATTTGACTGAAGGCTTATTTTTGTATTTTAATTAATTTTACATTTTGTTACCAAATGTTGCTAGTACAGTTTAAGAGCATTAATTTTGCTTAAAATAAGTCTAGAATTATTTCACCTTCAGAGTAAATTTAAATGTTACATTAATTTGCAGTGCTACTGAAGGGAAACAAAACAAGCAAGGGCTACTGTCCTTTTCGTGTGGTTTTCAGCTAGTATTAACGTGGACCACAAAAATAGCAGTCTATAGCTGCTAATGTTAGCCACATCAACAAGGAACTTTATTCCCTATATTCAATTGGCATACAATATACTGTGCATATATTTAAACTCAACAATTTCATTTTTAAACATATATGTATTTCTATACACTTAAACATAACTTGATTATCAAGATAAGAAACAATTATATCCCTTCTCCCACCAGTACTCTCCAGAACAATACTGATTTGTTTTCTGTCGGATGTTTGAAGTTTCCAATTAGACACAAATAGAAAAACAGTAGATCCTCTTTCTGATTTTGCTTCTTTTCTTCAGAATAGTTATTTTAGAGATTGATTCATGCTATTGCATGTAGTAGTAATTCACTTTTAACTGATTAGTAGTATTCTACTCTTATGGACATACTATAATTTGTATATCAATTCATCTAAAAAACTTGTAATAGGGTTGTTTCTAATTTTGGGTTATTATGAATAAAAATACTATAACAATTTGTGTGCAAGACTTTGCCTGGACATACACTTTCATATCCTTTTTTGCACAGGCAAAGGGCTTTCCAAACTCTTTGAACTGTCAGAAGTTTATGAGTTCCAGTTCCTCCAAATCTTCTGCCATGTTTGGTTAATCTTGAATTCTGAACATTTGATGGCATTATTGGTTGAAAATACTAACCAATAAACTGTTTGCACTGTGGTGAAAAATGCTGGTCATATATGTGGGGACATATTTCAAGACAATTTCTTTTACTTTCTGTATTTTATGATTACCAACGATTGGTAGTTAAGTCTCAAAGATAATAAGTATAATGATCTGAAATTATAATTTCTCTAAACTGTTTTGACTACTTTAGCTTTTAAAATCAGCTCATAAATTTCTACCAAAAAAACCTTTGATATATTGCATCTACAGTAAAATGTGTTAACCCTTCTAATTTGTTTATTTACATGAAGAAATTCATAATAGTTTCTTATTAAGTGTTTCATATTTCTGGAAAACACAAATTATGTATTTTTTACAAATATTGGTAATTTCTATTCCTGACTCTTAGTCTTCTTCCCATTTCTTCTCTTTCATTTGATACTGAAAATTTTAGCTAACATTATTGAACTTTTAAGCTAACATTTAATTTATGTTACAGATCCCTTTAAAATCTAACATATTTATTTAGTTCTATAATTTTTATTTAATTGTTTTAGGACCTCACATCAAATTTTGATAGGCCATATTTTCATTTTTACTTAGTCCATATTTTCTAAAATCCTATTTCCTTATATATTTGATATGGGTAATTTAAATGTATGTTAGTTTCTCAATATTTGGAAGTTTTATAGAGATATTTCTTTCACTGATTTCTAGTTTATTTCCATGAAAATCAAAGGATATACATGGTTTCTATGACGTGGAACTTTTAGATTTATTGAGAATGGGTTTATGGTTTAGAATATGGCCTATGCTGGTAGATATCCTATATGTTCTTAAAAAGACAGTATATGCTGTTATTGTTAGATGTGATATACTATAGCCAATAGGGTCATATTAGTTAATAGTATTACTTAAGTATTATATATAATTTAGAATTCTTGTCTGAATCTTTTATCAATTATTTAGAAAATTTCTTTATTTTTAGTACTGAGAATCAAATTGAGGGCCTCATGCTTGCCAGGCAGGTACTGTGCTGCTAAGCTACATCCCTGGCCCTGAAAATTTTAGATATATGTACATCTTTGTGTTTTCATTTTGCCATTATATCAACATTTACTCACATTCTAAAGCTTCCTTAGTTTCAGTGCATATTTATTACTTCTTTCTAATGAGCTAACCATTTATTATTAAACAGTTTCTTTATATTTTACAAGGATGTTGTAAAATAATCCACTTTTAACCATTCTTTTAATCCCTGTGTGTTTATAGTAAAGAGTTTTGTTATAAGTAGCATATATTTTTACACTGAATTGTCCTTTAACTATCAGTTAATTTTAGTTGAGACCTTTATAACAGTAATTCCTCGGTAACCAAAAAAGATTGCTTCCAGGGCTCCCCACAGATAGTAAAACTTGGAACATTCAAGACTTTTATATAAACTGATATATAGTTGCCCATAACTTATACACTTTCTCCTGATATGTCTTCTCAAGATTATAGTACTTAATAATACCTAATATAATACCTAAGATTGTAATACCTTATAATAGCTTATACAATATAAATGCTATATTCATTCTTATAATACTATATTTCCTAGGAAATAATTATAGGAAAAAGTTATATATATATATATATATATATATATATATATATATATATTCTGCATAGAAGAGATTGTTGTTCGAAAGAACAGTTTCCATATGAAGTTGCTTGCACCCATGGGTATAGAATGCATACGAAAAGCTTATTCTATTGACATTAATGTGATTATTGAGGTTGTTTCCTTTAACTCCTATCATCCTATGTGCTTTATATTTGGCTTATTTAGATTTTGGTTCCCTTCACCCTTTCTTTGCTTACTTTTCTGATAATTGAGTATAATTTTTAGTCTATATGCATTATTTTATTCCTTTTTGTTATAACTGTTTTGTGACTTTAGTGATTGCATAGATTTGTTATTTCAAATGGGTTAAATTTACAATAGTCTTTGGTGATATTATGCTATATAAACTATTGAAGTGTTTCAATTTTATAATTCCACATTTTGCTTATGTATGTGTATCCTGTCATATATTTGTTATTGTGTAGTTTTAAATGATCTCATGTTTCAGAACAGTAAAAATAAAATATTTATATTTACCAAGTAATTACCATTTCTGACCTTCTTAATACTTTATATATCACACAGTTTTTATCCGCATATAAGATTACTTTTAGCATTTCTTATGAAACAAGTATGCTGGTGATAATTGCTTTTAGTTTCAATAATAAGTTTTTTTTCATTCACAATATAACTTTCACTGGTAATATTTGTATTTTAAAGATAGCACTGCACTAAATTGTTTTAAAATTCCAATGGGAAGTTCATTGTCAAACTTATCTTTCTGCCTCTCTTCATAATATGGCATAACCCTAATAGCAAGACTTTCTCTTACACAATGGTTTTGAGCAATTTTCTTATGATGATGTATGCTAGCTTCATTAGCTTTGCAAAGCTTTGTATTTGTTTAAATTATTATATTGTAAAGTTTTGGTTTCAGCAAATTTGGAAAATGTATAGAAATTATTTCTTCAAAGATACATTCTTTGCTGATCCCTTCAGAGATACTAATTATAAGCCACTCATATTTTGTTCACTTTTTACTCTCTCTTTTTCTCATACTGGGAAACTTTTAAAGCAATAATTTCAAATTCCTTAATTTTTCTGCTTCAACACTTAATTTACCATTAATCCTCTCTATCATAATTTTTCATTGTGTACTTTGCCATTTCCATCTCCAGAATTTCCATTTTAGTTGTACCTATATCTTTCTTAAATCTACCTCACATGGTCGACCCTCTATCTTGATGGTTCAGTGTCAGCTGTTTCAATGCCCATCGTCTAATTCTATCATCTGGGCAATTTCTCAGTCAGTATTCATTGACTAATTTTTCTCCTCATTATTTTCTTGCTTCTTTACATGCTTGGTAGTTTTATTGTATGCTCGATATTAAAGATTTTCCTTTGTTGAATGTTAGATATTTTCTTCTTATTATATTCCTAGAAATATGTTTTAGTTTTCTTCAGGACACAGTTGAGTTGATTAGAAATATTTTATATCATTTCAAGTGTTCCTTTTAAGCTTTACTATGCAAATATACAAGTGACTTTTGGTGTAAACTTTTTTTTGTACTGGGAATTGAACTCAAGACCCACACTTGCCAGGCTGGTGCTGTATCACTGAACTAAATCCCTGGCCCTGATCGAGACACTATTTCGAGGCCTTTTCTCCACCTGAGGATGGGTAAATTTTGAGGATTTAGTCTGTAACTGTTACAAACTATTCCTGACTCCAGCTATAAAAGATTGTTCTTTGAACATGTGCAGTAGTTTTGTCCCTTCTTTAGAATATTTCCCCACACCCATGTATTGGTCAAAACTCAGTTGAGTACTCAAGTGGTTCCCCTATCAGGTCTCCATGGTTTTCTCTGTACATACTTCTCTTGTCTCCTGATTCTGATTTTTAAGCTTTGGTCACCTAATTCTAGGTCTTCCAGTTCCATCTTCTCAAATCAAGAAACCTGCTGAGCTCTTTCTGGCCTTTACAGTTTGTGCATAATCCTGGAAACCTCTTCTGACAATAATCAGAGACAGTAAAAGGCCTATGTAATTTGATCCTAGTATCTCAGGGTCTACTTCATAGACTGATACTTAGTATCTTGATAAATATCTGTTTGTATATTTTGTGTACATTTGTGTATATTTTAGTTGTGTTGGATGAATGGATTTAGTTGTTTTTGTTTTATCTTGTGTTGCTTAAAATATTCAGATCATTGTATTTTAAATTATTATTATTATTATTATTATTAAATTATTATTATTATTGTATTTTAAATTATTATATTGTACTGGGAATGGATTTCAGGACCTTGAGCTTGCCAGGCAGGTGCTGTGCCACTGAGCTATATCCCCAGCCCAATCACCGTATTTTTAAAATAACATCTAGATATTATCGAGTACATTTGGATTACAAATAAAATAGACAGAATATTTGTTTTGCTAGTAAATGTCTGTTTGTGCCATCAGTTAGTTGTATTATTTCTTAGGAATCTGACAGATACTCAGACTGGTGTCTTCAAAAAGATCATTTATTTTTCCAACTATGCTTCTTTTCTACTTTCTTTTCCTTATTCCTTCTTGAAACAAAACTTGGACTTAAAATGACTGGATTATATTGTACTAAGCAATGGAACAAAATACATTTAAAATCTAGGAAAGTGGAAAATTTTGACAAGAAGGAGCACATTTTAAATGGGAGATATAATATGGAATATTTACATTGTGAATAAAATTTGGTGTGGAAAGATGAACCACTTAAGGTATGGTGTGAATGACAGACTTCAATATTACTTGGTTGACATAACTTGAATCTTGACCTAAGTTATTAAAAAAAAGCATAGTACAAAGAAATAATTTGTAAGAAGATTTATCACTATATGATTCATAATTCCAGAGTTACAATTTCCTATAAGGTATGGGTGGAATTCACAAAGAGGTCTTCAATAAATTGACTTCAATCTGTGTTGGGAAACCATTTCAAATTTCGAATGTAATGAGTCTTCTATCCTTTTTTAAACATTGCCTCAAAATGCAGGAAAGGCACGAACTATTCAGGGCCATTCACAATTAGATCTTTTTTATTCAAAAGTCTCGAAGTTAGTAGATCTTGGTCTTTCTCCTTTCTGTACCTTATCATTCCAAGGTAATTATTTAGCAATGCACCCACCCCCTACAAGAACACACAGAATGAAATGAACACACTAGGCATTCAGTTACACTAAGAAAAGATATCAGGAGTTATATATGGTGAGGCATCCTGGCTTGACTCAGGACCTAGCTGGGTATCCTAAGATCACTGCCTTAAAGGTGGTTTACTAAGATCCCTAGAGTCTTGTTATTACGTTTCAGTAGGTGGGAATCCTGAGATGCACTGGGGGCACCGTAGAAATCATGGCACTTTACTGTCGTCCATTCATCATGTCATGCTTTTAGCATGCTGTTTTATAGCCATAGTGGTCTGCGGTAGAACTATTTCAGTGTGCACATTCTATGTTTTAGTTTAATTTGCAACAGATATAATATAAAGATAAAGGAGATTATGTTTCTCACTCAACAACAGGAATTGTCCCCAGTAGTTCACAAGTGATCAGTCAAGATAGGACAGAAGTCTTCCCCAATGCATATTAAATATCTTATTTGCAAAGAGCTGAAGGCACCAGTGTGCAAGCACTACCAACAAATGTTCAGTCTCACTCACCTTCTCAGGACATGTTTGAAGAGCTATGGACAGACCTTATGTTTCAAGGCAGAATCACTGCTTGGTTCCTTCACATAGAGAATGGGCATGTCACTCTCCAAAATGTGGGCTTTGTCATACATTTCCTGACCAGGGCCGAATTATAACCTTTACTGCACTTCCTAAATGTAGTATTGTACATTGTTCTGGATTTCAAGAAAATTATTACTAGCAGGTCAATCCTTTTTCCATGTATTTTTTTAACATATTAGAAGGAATAACTCAAGCATCTGTTATTCACCTTTATAGTTGCTTTCCAGCCACTATATCGTCAACAAAGGTACCTAAGAGGACCTGAAGTGTTTACACCTCAGTAGCATACATGGTGCAAAACAAATGCAAAGCAAAGCACATTGGATCGTGATCTTTAGGTAGCATTTTCATAGACTGATTGGCAGCATAAGTGCCTTCTTGGGACTGTTTATAGAATTTTGCCAGTTTTCTGTCTCCTTTTAAAAATTTTATATACAATTATTTACACAGAGAGGCCCTGAATTTTAACTTTCACCTCGGTATTCAGAAAAAAAGCATGATACTTGGTTCCTTTCTTAACCTAAAATTTTGAAAAATAAAGTAACAGAAACCTAATTGATTTGCAGAATCTTGCTCAAATGTTGGGTCAGTGTCTGTCTGGCCACATACATTACCATCATGTCTGACTGAGATAGTTGTGTCAGGATTTCTAACATGAGGTACCCCTCAAATACTTTGCTGATATCCAAATAGCTCTTAAAATTCACTTTTAAATTTGTGTAAACATTCTAGATATTAACTTGGAATGAAAACCTCCATGGACTCCTTCAAGCTGTTGAAATGGCGTATTTATTTGTTGCAATAATAAATGTTGAAATAATTAATGCTTTTGAAAGCTGTTAATTTGGCATACAAAAATTATTAAGAACTTTCAAACAGTTAAACAATATTAGCAGTTATTATGAATAAGAGAGTGCATTAGATAGATAACATTAACAGGAACATAATATCCGTCTTGAGCCAGCAACTGTTTATAAAAATTTAAATGCTAATAAAAAGGCAGGATAATAGAAATTAGATTATATCACAATGCTAATCTTTAGAAGCATTAAAAGCTACATTTAATTTTTGGTTATTTAATTCAGCTTAGGACAAGAGTCTTCTAAGAGAAAAGTTCTATTTGAGGAGACTTCATATCTTATGAGGATGAATTAAAAGCAGATTCTCAACTCTGCTACCTCTAAATGTCATGAAGAAGAAACACAGAAAAACCAGGTCTAATAATACCAATCTTTCATCTGGAATATAGTGAGGAATATAAAGGCTGGAAAGAAGAGTAAATGAAGGTGAATGAAATAGTTCAATTGAATTTTCTTTTCTCTTATTGAATTTTATAATAACATACATAACATTTTACTTTTAGTCCTTTGAGCCTATGGAAATTAAAAGTGTTAGCATCCGTCAAGGAATTTTTAGAAACTTCTAATTACTTTTTTAAAAATTTATTTTAAAAATAAAAAAAAGAAAACATATTAACAGACAGATGTCCATTTACAAAATAGCATAAGAACAACACAACCAGTACAGAGTTACAGACAAAGTAGCAGGAAACTATCAATGGTTGTTGTATTATGTAATGATATCTTCAAAGTGGTTTCTAAGGAGAACAGAGACATGCAAGATTGATCAAGTAATTAATCATTAACTGTTCCTTCCAGTAAAGTGATAGAAGTCAGTGGTTCAACTATGTTAGCTACCCTGTATATACATATATACATAATTCCCCTTTATGCATACATAATTTCCCTTTCTTTCTCTTTTCACTCATGCCAGTTGCTCTTTATTTTTGAGCATGTTCCTTTCATCTCACACTTTCTGACATACATCCTAATTCTTATTCACTCTTTCAGGTACTTACACTACTGAGACAATATGTTGCTTATAAATAGAGGTCTTATTTATTTCACTTATGAGTATGCTCTCTAGTTGTGACCATTTATCAATAAAAGCCTCAAACTTATCTTTCTTTATAGCTGAGTAGTATTCCATTAAATAAAAATACTACAAATTTTTATCCATTCTTCAGTGGATGGACATTTGGTTTGCGTCCACAATTTAGCAATTAAAAATTGTGTCACTATAAAAATGGATGCATGTATATCACTGTGTTATGCTGTTTTCAGATCTTCAGGGAAAATACCCAGAAGGGGAATAGCTGGGCTGAATGAGACCTCTAAACCTAGTTTGCTGAGGAATCTCCAAACTGATTTCCACAGTGGCTTCACCAGTCTGCTTTCCAACCAGCAGTGGATGAGTTCCTATTTCTCCACAGCCTCGCCAAATTTGTTATTGGTTGATTTTTTTAATGGTAGCCATTTTTACTAGGGCGAGATGAAATCTCAATGTTGTTTAAATTTGCATTTTTCAAATGACTAATGATGTATTTTTCTCATGTATTTTTTTGGCATTTGTATTTCTTTAGCTGAGAAGTGTGTGTTCATCTCAGATGCCCATCTTCAGACTGGGTCTTCGAATTTGGAGGGACTGATGTTTTTAAATCCTTTATGTGGTCTAGATAGAAGACCTTTGTCTGAAGGATAGTCAGCTAATTTTTTTTTTCCAATTTGTGGGTTTTCTTTTTACTCTGCTGGTGATTTCTTTAGATGTGCAGAAATTTTTCAGTAGGCTGAGATGTCAGTTGTTGATTCTTTGAAGTATTTCCCATGTGGTTTGGTTTTGGTTAATGAACTCTCTGCCTACCCCTATGTCTTCAAGATTTTTACCTTCTTTCTCTTCCAATAGATTTAATGTTTCTCTTTTAATATTGAGATCTGTCATCCACTTGTACTTTAGTTTGGTGCATAGTGATAGACTTGGGTCTATTTTCAGTCTTATGCAAGTGGCAAGCCAAGTTTTCCAGCACCAATTATTAAAGAGGCCATCTTTCTTCCAGTGAGTGCTTGGACCCATTTTCAAAGATGAGTTGGCTGAGTGTGTTTGAGGTGGTGGCTCCATCTTCCAGTCTGTTCCATTGACCTTCTGGTCTGTTTTTTAGGCAGTACCAGGTTGATTTTATTACAGCACCTTTGTAGTATCATTTCAGGTCAGGGATTGTCATTCCCCCTGACTTGTCTTTGTTGTGCAGGATTACTTTTGTTATTCTGGGTCTCTTCCAGTTCCAAATGAATTTAAGGAATGTTTTCTCTAGATCTGTGAGATATGCCAATGATAGTTTAATGAATTGCATTAAATCTGTACAACAATTTTGGTAGTATGGCCATTTTCACAATGTTGGTTCTTCCTATCCATGAACAAAGGATGTTTTTCCATTTACTGAAATCCTCTTTGATCTCTTTTTTCAGAGTACTGTAGCTTAATTGAATAGATCTTTTATTTCTTTTGTTAGATTGATTCCTAAATATTTCAATTTCTTAGATGTTATTGTGAAAGTTATGGTTTCCTAATTTCTCTCTGTCTCTTTGTTGTTTGTGTATAGGAATGCTATAGATTTTTGGGTGTTGACTTTGTATCCAGTTATACTGCTGTATGTGTCAATTAATTGAAGGAGTCTTCTTGTGGAGTTTTTGGCATCTTCCATATAAAGTATCATGTCATCTACAAATAGTGATACTTTCATTTCTTCCATTCCTATCCTTATTGCTTTTAGTTCTCTCTCTTGTCTAATTTCTCTGGATAATGCTTCCAGAACTATGTATACTGATGTCTCCTGGACTTATTCTGAGTGGTGTGAGTTCTGAGATTGCCTTTTAGTCCTTCTCCTTGTCATGTTTGATGCTGGAGGCAGAATGCTCAGTCTCCCTCTTCTCTGCCACTTCAGGAAAGGTCACTAGTTGCTGTAGGTTTCCTGGTGGTCAGGCCTGCCCCCTCAGTGTCCGCTGAGATGCGCTGTTTACTTTGGGGTCTTCTGGTACATGGTGAAGTGTATGTAGTTCTTCCAGGTCTCAGACGTGAACTGTGATGTCAGTTGATTGCTGACTGTCTGATCCAGTGTCCCCTTGCAGGTTAGAGCAAGTGTATAACCAGAAGTAAGCTGCACTGGTGGCATAATCATAGAACAGTCACCCTTTGACTCTGGAGAGTTCAGGGCATAGGCAGAACCCAGACAGGAAGAGAAAGTTAACAATTTGTGAAGCACCTGATTCTGTGTCTCCAGACAGCTCAGGACATGCATAGGAGCCTGATGTGGGCTGTGCTGGTGGTAATCAAGGGACTGCCTGTCTGTGACTTCCAGAAGGTCATCACACAATTAAAGCCCATACACAAACCACGGGAATAACAGTTTGTTTACCCCTGCCCTAGTACCTCTGGTGGCCCAGGGCTTGCACAGGGAGGGCCAAAACACAAACCCCAGTGTTAGCAGTTCCTGGGCCTTCTAAGTGAAGGCCTCCTGTCTGCACCAGGCTCACAGAGGGTGGAGACTCAGACTGTAATGGCAGTAGGGTAGTGGGTCCCCTGCTCTGCCCCCAGGAAGTAGATGGGAGGTACCCAGTTCTCTAGGTTTTCAGCTGTGAACTGTGGTGTCAGCAGGTCACAGACCACCTGATTCTGTGCCTACAAGTAGCTCAGGGGGCGCAAAAGAGCCAGACATGGGCTGGGCTGGTGGTGATCAGGGACCCCCTGTGTCTGTGACCTCCAGAAGGTCAGGGCACAAGTGAAGCCTAGAGGCAAACTACAGTGATAGCAGTTTGTGCACCGCCTGCCCTAATACCTCAGGTGGTCCAGAGCCTGCCCAAGTAGGGCCCAAACTCGAACTCTGGTGTTAGCAGCTCCTGGGCCTTCTGAGTGAGGACCTCCTGTCACCCTCTAATTACTCTCAGTATCTGAAATTGTATGATATTTGAGATGTACCCAAGATTAAAAGGTAGTTCTTGAAGAGGTGTTGCTGGTGTTGTACCTTAAGTTATGTATCACTCTGGGTAAAATTAGATTCACAGCCAAACTGACTATAGCTATGGAGGTGCAGAAGACAACAGAAGAGGATCAAAGTGATGGAATTCACCCAAAAGTTGACACATAAAAGTGCTAAAATAAGATAGCAGACTCAGAAAGATGTTTGAAAAGAAAACAATAGCAGATAATTGGCTACTGGATAGAAAGTTATCAAACTTGCTTTATTGGCAAGTAACAAATGTTTAGCCAGCTCTGAAAGTCATCATCATGGAACCAATTTCTTAGGCACAATAATAAATCTGAACTCTTTTCCAAACATGTACTGCAACCTTGAACAATGACTTTAAAATTTCAGCATCATCATATATGGGCGAGAACCTGGAATGAATTCTCTGTGAGCCATAATCTGGTAATAATGATGATTGTAACTTTTTAAAACCAGATTGTGGGTCCCTGAGAATTCTCTCCAGGTTCTTGGTATTCTGAGCAAAGAACTGGAGGAGACACCCAGAAAAGATTATGGGAATGTCCATTTATTTAATGTAGAAAAATACATTCTACAAAGTGAGAACAAGACAATGAACAGATTCACAGTGGCCCGAAGGCTAAACAGAAGGGGTCTTTGTATATAGAATTCCTAGATTGGCTTCTCTTTTGTAGAAATAAGGCATTGGGACAAAAGTTTACTTGATTGGCAGCAGTTTTTAAGTACCCTATGGGAAGAGTAAATTGACATCCCACCAGATGTAAACTAAGAGTTGAAAACTGCACTTTTCCAATTCATTGGATATACAGTGCTCAGGAGCTGTAGTCAGTCTGGGTGCTGTGTTCTGCTCTTGTTCCTGGAGTCATGATAACTATGACCATTTAACCCAGTTTGACAGTTTTTCCCCAGCCCAGATCATGTGCTTTAATATTATTCATTAACATAAAAGCAGAGTTATGTAACAACATCATCATAATAACTTTCCCAATATTACCAAGTCTTCCCCACAGTCCATGTTCTCTAAGAGTAAGCAACATGACTGTTTTGAACAACTTCCTTGTAGGAACAGGTTCACTCCTACAGAGCATGTCTACTTGCCTGCATCAGAGACTATGGGATGAATATGAAACCTTTTCAGTGAATACGAGAAATTTTAACTTTTTATGCTCTACTGCTTGTTACTACCTGCACTGGTATCCTTAGCAGCTCAAGACTCTTGCAGTACCAAGAAAGTTGTACTTCTGCTGGACTCCTGCTCCTACTTTTAATGTCTTCCACATGTCCTTTAACTGGGCCAAATGGTATCTATCTATGCATCACTGAAGCATTCTTTTGACACTCCTAAGATACCTAGGCTAACTACTGAGGTAGAAAAGAAAAAATAAGGATAAATAGAAAGGAAACAAGAAAAATTGTAATATAAAAATTGTACTTTTTAAGAAGAACTGCAATTTCAGGATGCAAAAATCTTTCAAGTGTTGTTTTTTCACTTCTCTCGTACAATTGCTAGGGGCTTTAAAGACCACAAGCCTGTAATCTGGTCCTTGGACCGCTGATTTTCACCTTTAATTTGAGCTCTCCATAACCAGCCACAATGGCAGGAAGTTCACTGTTAAGAAGACAGAATATCTCAGCTTCAAATACATGTAATTGGTTTGCATTTTAACACAGCCAACCAAATTGGTAAACCCTACAATCACCAGAAAACATGCTGTGTAGATAGGACACCCTCAAATCCTCACAAATTCACCCAGCTTGAGGCCACCATACCAATATACCCCTCTTCCTCTTGAGGGTCCATACCATTTCTTTGAGTGAATACGTTCAAAATTTTGCCTCATAAATCCTCTTGTACCTCTTGCCTACAAGCTCTAAAAATTCCTTTTCTGTCGTTGAAGTCAGCAAACCTGCAACCTATCCTATTGGTGAGGTGAATCAGGATTCTTCACCTCTGCTTCAGAGACACCTCTGGACACACTCTGATGAAAATTTGAGTTATCTCATATGGTACCTACAGAACAATAAGTTTTGAGTAAGTACCACAGTAATAAGCATACAGTTATAATAAGCATTGTGAGAATCTTCATTACTGTTGTTGCATATAGAAAGAATTTCAAACATGATATGGTAATTCTAACAGAAGAGTAAATCATTTATTTAAAGACTGTCCTATTTAAGACAGATTTTAATTTTATATACATTTTATATACATTTTGGCCAATATTTGCTTAACTATGCCTTATTGTTTATGCCTACTTAACACTTCTCCAGTAAATTCTAGCTTGCCTTTTGTATGTTTTTTGGAGTAATTCCACACTTTATTTCTACATTTATTTAAATTTAGTCATCTTTATCTCTTCCTCTTTGTATATTTGATTCTTTTGTCATTATTTATTGCAAGGTTTATTTTGCAAACTTTTAAATTTTACATAGCTTCCTGTGGAGCACACTCTAATCTCTTAATTCCTTTTATAATACCTGTTATTCAGAACCTAACAGAATCTTCTGTTCTAATTGGCTGAGAACTGTGGAATTTTCAACTTCCTATTTCTTTCCAGACACTGTACATCTTGAGTTGAGAGTCAGTAGATGTTGATCTCTTATCTATTATCATTTGCCCATCTGTGACTATTCTAGAACTTCTGTTTATACCTACCAATCTGAATATGCTTCCACTGTGTGATCCTCCTTCTGTCCACCAGTCCTGAGTTTGCAGAGCTGTCTGAGCTCCTTGAGGAGAGAAGGAAGTCATTGTCCACCTGTAAACTCCTAGTACTCAGCACTATGAAAGGCCCTTGCAGTTTATCATAGATAATAAGTTCATGGCAAATAAATGAATCAATGGACAATTTCATTCAATTGTATGTCAACAGTTTAACATATTTACCATTATTTTGCATGTGTTAATCTTTTTGCTAGTAAGTATAGAGTTTTGTCACTTTATTATTTTTTGTTAGATCTGATGTGTGCAGAATTGATTTAATAAGATTCCACAGAGCATGGCCAATGAGAGACTTTTCATTTCTTTTTATCAAATTTAGCTTGTACTACTGGACCCATTACTCCTGCCAATTATAATTTGTATTTTCTGTGATTAGCCTCCTCACACACCTTGCTATCATTTGCAGTTTTGTTTAGAACAGTAAGAGGATTAACATACAAGAAACAACAACATGGAGTAAATGATATATTAAGTGTTGAATTGTAAGCTGCTGGGCTTTAAATGCTCTAAGAATTAGGTGGAGAGTTAAAGCTTAAGCATGTGAAGTAGATAAGAAAAGAATAGGATCCTTGAGATTTAACTTTAGTCAGGAAGGCTGAGTGGGATTTGGATAAATAGACAAGAAGAAATTTTAAGCAAAGGAAAAATGTCCGAAGCAGTCTGTATGTTTGCCAGATGATGCAGGATAAGATTTTTAAAGGAAAGTACAAGATACTCATGTGGACCTTTGGAGTCAGGATTCCTGTTCTTCTCACCATTTTATATCCAAGTAGATGACCTGAAAGACATTGTCACCATGGATCTGACATACATGAATCTCATTTTAGAGCTTTCTTGTAGATAAAACTTTGCAATTTTGGGGGGCTGGGGATATAGCTCAGTGGAATAAGCGCCTGCCTAGCAAGCGCAGGGTCCTGAGTTCGATCCCCAGTACCGCAAAAAAAAAAAAAAAAAAAAAGACACTTTGCAAGTTTTTGTATTAGGGTAGTTTTGGAGGAGGTGGGGAAAAGAAGAAGGAGGGAAGGGAGGGAGAGAGAAAGAGAGAGAGCGCTGTGTGATTTCTCATTGCTTCTACTGCAGATATGTTCAGCATTTAATCCTAAGGCATGCTCTGTCTTCTCATAGGCTTAACTACTTTTTACTTGCTAGAAATACATTCACTCAGATGAATATCATCTACGAGTCTTAAATCTAGGAAATGCCATGTCTAAGTGAGGTGCAAGGGCTTTACTACCTTATAATGCATCTTTATCAATCTTTTCCATCTTCTGTGTGCTGGTGCTAAACATCTTAGACAGTCAGCTTGTTCTAGCTCGATTTCTAATGCCATGAATTGTTATTCTCTGCACAATGACTGCTGTATTCAGAGAAATGGAATTGTTCCTATTTACCATCAACATTGCTGCCATATAATACAGTATTTTGCCTTACTACTTCCATTTTTTGTTCTCACCCTCATTTTACTTTTCTTTCAGTTTATATTATAGTGAAACTTCATTTCCATTCTAGTAATCACTGATCTACAATAATTTTGTCAAAATAAGGATGTTAATTTAAATATAATATTTGACTTATAACTAAAATAAGAAAAAATTGGCAAAACAAGTGGCTAATGTCACATTTTGACTAACATTGAGTTGTAAAACTTGATTTTCTTTATTGCATTATATTTGCATTCCATCTCCCTGTGTAAATAATTTGCAAATGTTTATTAAAATTGCTAAGAGCTTCTGCATTGCTTTTGTGTGCATATCTAAACATTCTAATGTACACAAAGAGAAAGGTTAAGAAAGGATTAGTCTGTATGTTGCTTTTAGCTGTCCATATTACTAACGTCAAAAACCAAGGTTCTGACTTTAGTTCATTAATAACATGATAGTGATATGATTGAAGTGGATAAGTCATATCCCCGTTCTGAATTTACCCCAGACACTGTGGAGATAGTCACTAAAAATAAATAAATATAAATGATGCAAATTTTCAGAAAAAGGGAAAATATGGATGTAGTTGCTTTTCTTCACCAAAAACTTCCATGCAGATTTTTTTTTTTTTTTTCCGGGACCGGGGATCGAACTCAGGGCCTTAGTGCTTAGCGAGCAAGCACTTACACCACTGAGCTATACCTCCAGCCCGTCCATGCAGATTTTGGACGTGCGGTCTATGCAGTCTTATCTATGAGAAGAATGGATCTGAACTTTCAGAGAAAATTCTTTTGGGGATGAATAAAATACACAAGAAGGAACAATTACTGTGGTTTTAATTTATCTCACAATGTTCATCTGCTAGATATTTCATCCCTAGTACAACTATTAAGGATGGGAGTTTCAAGATGTAATTAGTTTGTGAAGTTTCTTTTGTCATGAGTAGGTTAATGTTCATAGTCTGGGAGTGGGCATGCCTATAACAAATATGAGTTTGACATTTTCCCTCCCTTGCACAATACATGTCCTATTGCCTTCCACTGACAATGATGCAGGAAGAAGGATTTCACCACTTGTAGCTTTTTCAAATTTGGATTTCCCAGAACTGTAAGAAAAAAATGGTTGCTCTTTATAAATTATAGTTTCAGGTACTTGGTTATAAAAGCACAAAGTGGCAAGGTACGATATTCATATTATAACTTTTCTTAGAATCTTTTTCCAACATTTGGAACTATTCAAAACACCCTTCAATAATTTTATTGTTTCAAAATGCTGTGCATTCTTCTGTCCCATCACAGAATTATAATTTGAGGGCATACCAATCTGTATGTCTTAGTCACTTTCTCATCAGAGACACAATGCCTAACACTACTACTTAAAGGAGGAGAGGTCTATTTTGGAAGAGAGATTTATTTTGACTCACTTTCTAGTCCGTAGTCAGATGGCTGCAAGACAAAAGAGTGCTCCTTGCAGCACTGTGAATAACAGGTAGAGAAAATAAAGGGAAAAACCAGCCAGGGAGGCACTGTGCACTCTTTCCAGTGAACACCTTACCCTTAACACACACACACACACACACACACACACACACACACACACAGAGGTCCACACCTTTTGACCAAGCCCCACATTCTAACACACATTTAGCTGAAATGCCTTCATAATCAAATCACCTTCCCAAAAGCCCTGCTTTTAAGTACATCTAGATTTAAATCATAACGCTATATATTCCAAATTCCTTGTCATTGGAGTGAGAACAACTGAAAGTTACTCCTTCACAGAACAGATTAGTACTTGGATTCTATGGGGGAAGTGGCAGTGCGCAGAGAACCTGCTTTGCTAGTTTGAATCGAAGCAGAGTTGTGCTATATGACATGGCTTTGAAAGAGGCTTTTCTGAGTCAGTAACTACTTGACCACAGCAGAGGAAACAGAGCCCACTCTAGTCCTAATCCCTCTGGTTAGTGTCTAGTTATTTCTCCTAAATGTTAGGAACAGAAAACTTTTCTGTCTATAACATGACCCTTGTTCATTATAAGCTTCTGCCACACATTGATCACACGTTAACTTATCTAAACCCTCTTAAATTTAAGTGTTTTAATTACTTTGAGGTTTAATTTATGTTCTCTCCTAGACATATACATATAGGACTGTTGTCTCAGTACCATCAGAACTTAATGTGAAACAAAATAAATTACATTTAAGTGCATAAAATATTGTTCCACTTTCAAACTAAAAAATTAAAAGAAAAATATTTAAGGGTACTATTTTGCATCTATTACATTACTATTACAACCTAATCTCCAGATTTAAGAATTTAAAAAATTGTCATTCTCCCTAAGCACAAATTACTAAATGAACAAGTGGTCACTGTTATATGAGGTAATGAGACCACAGTAAAGCAAACTATGAATTAAACAAAAATAATTTATGGGGCCCTACTGTACAAAAAAATTGGCTAGATACAGAGATATCCAATGCGTAGCCCACTTTACATTCCAGCTGGAAAATTCGAGACAGGCAAAAGCACAGCAAGAGAGAGATAATTGACTGTACTGGGAGAGAAGAGTCAGGTTCTGTGGCTAACAGTGTTGTAAATTTCATGCTTTGAGGATAATATTCTGAATTTCAACATGGACATTTTTAAAATGAGAGAGATGCGGGATATTATTTGGAAAAGTGTTGTAACTTCTAAAATGGCTTTTCCCCAATTCACTCATCTGCAAATCCAAAAGCTATCCTAGCTCAATGTAATTTTTGAGCCAGTGTTTACCTCAGAAATGAACATCATGGCATCTTCACGAAGACACAATGGGGTATGAGATTGCTTTGATTGCCAGTGGCCCTGTACTTGGTGTATACAGAGCAAGCTTCAGCCATCTGTTTGTTTCTAAGCCACAGTTTTCCCCTAAGCATCCTTGTATTCACTTTGGATTCCCAATCAGCATCTCATTATCATCCCATGGGAGCTGGATCCTATCACCTCCGTTTTCAGGCACAGAGGTGACCCTTTGCCAAAGGACCATCTACAGTTACTATGCCGCCTCCCACCTGATTGCCATCGTTGCCTCTGCCTGAACCCTCCTGCCACACATCCCAGCAGGCAAAGTTGGACTGTCGCCGACATGGACATTGGCCTAAATCAAACCCGAAATAATGACACCTCTTGGAACGTCAGAACGGAGTGTGCTAGTTGCACTTCTCGGGGGCCAGTCCTGTTAAATCGTTGATATTTATTAAGCTCTTCCTATGTGCTAAGCACTGTTCTAAATACTTTCTATATATTATCTCTTATAATTTTAATGATAATCATGAATCAGCTACTACAGCAATTCACATTTTTAAAAAATATGTAAATGCCAGTGTTTCAGAGCTCTAAGTGGTGAGTCAGATTTTAAGCCAAAGCACAAACTTAATGAGCCAGCCATGAACCATTTCTCATCTCCTTCCTCATGGGCTCATCTTCAGCGTTGGTCTTCCTCATAGGCTGGTAGCAGAGATTTTAGAATGCTCTGCCTACTAAGAAGTATACTAATTATCATTATAGCAGAAATAAGTAAAACGAAAACATGTACTTAACACAATACCAATAATTTCCTTTATTTCAAACTATTTATACTGAAAAATTTCAATCACGTATATTCTTCAGAAAAAAAAAAGATTTACACTTTTACTCTTTGAAATATGAGAACAGCTGAAACACACTTACTTTGAACCACACCAGAAAGTAGCCAATGTATTAAGCAGAATGACTAATATAATGTGGCACTTTCTGATCTCTGAGTAAATGAAGTAAATAAGCCCTGAGCGAAGGCCTAGGGGTTATCTGGAGAGTCTGTGATTTCAGGAATTTTAAGTGTGCTAATTATTTAGAGATTAGCCCGACTAGCTTCTGGGGCTTTGGCTCTATTCTACAGAGGTGCTACATATACAGGGGAAGCATCAGAGGCGAGCACCGAGTAAGCACCTTAAGGAAGTGTCACCTGGGTCTGAGCAAGTGAAGTATTTCTTCACTCCCTTCTCATGTTCCTCCTGTGGATCCCTCCCTCGTAATTCACTTACATGTGCAATTCTGTTTTGAGAAACATTCTACTATTTATCATTCATCAAAAATCCAATTAATCTTTTAAGATCCCAAGTAAACAACTATATTAGAATAACTGTTTTCATGGAAAGAATACAGGGACTATGGACAGAATTGGGCAGGATCAAAGGTTTTCTTGCATTTAAAAAATAATTCCTTGTGCATTGTATGTTTCCCTACAAGGTTTTCTTCTGTCTTTCATCTCCTGCATGACTGTGCCACATCAGGTGCGATGGCATCGTTCCTGTGTGGTTGCGCTCTCCTTTTGCACATCACGTGGAACAAAGGGTAGATGCCGTTGTGGGTAGCAGTATTCTGTGAGCCCAGAGGCCTAAATTTAGTCTAATTAGAGAAGCACGTGATGTCTGTAAAGGCTTGCAGGGCACAAAGGGATGAAATTTTAACTTGGATTTCAATGCTAATATCCTAGCTAGTAATTATGTATGATTGCCTTAAGAGCTCCTCCTTTTTATATTGCTCCCTTAATATATAAATATGAGTTGCAAAAGAGGATAGTCAGCCTAGGGTTAAAATTGTTATCTTTCTATTTTGTACAAAAATGGAAATTTAAAAAATAGGTTGTATTTAAGACACACCAAAGCCAAAGTCTTGCTACAGTGCACCTGGCATTGGGATAATAATCACTGGAATCTTGATAGATTGACAGCATGGAACTATTACAAATACAACAATACACAACGTATCAACTATTGTAAATGTCCTGCTTGCCTGTCTTGAAATTTGGCTTCAATGTTTATCTTTTTTATCTTTAAATTAAAAAAAAAAAAAGAAACAGAAGACCCAACAAGCATGTGTCATGGCATTTGTAAGTGCATCTGGACATGATGTGAGCCAGATCATTCTAGTTGGGAAAATTTAATTTGGGTACAAGTATTAACCAAGTCCAAATCATGTTGATGACCCAAACTGATAAAGTGAGGCAAAATTGGAAGAAGAAAAATGTAGAATAACTGGTAATGGAGAGCTGGTGTGGATCTTGAGTTTTAAGTAAGAATAGTAAGAGTTTTAAGCTTCTGAAAACAGAGATTCCAACTACCAGGGATTATCAAAAACAATGGTAAATGTCTACACTAAATCAAAAAAAAATTATAGTAAAAGACAAATTGCCCTTAGGCCACCTCAGAGTAAACACCCTCTCTTGGCGTTGGACCCACTTATTCCGTCATGCTTGCCACCTCCTGCAGTGGCTTTTCTTGGCTGCCTTAGGATCTTAAAGTGTTTCAGCAGATTTGAGGACATTTTGTGTCATATAAAGTGTTATGATATTTGTGTAGTCATCCACCTTATCTGGCATGCTACAACTTCTGGCTAGTCCTCAGAATCTAAATGATCATGAAAGGTAAAGGCTTTTAATTGATTTAGGTTACCCAGGCAGCCAGAGAGGGGGACTATAGACACAAAAGGAAATTTCCAGAATTGCTTCAGAATGTGCCAGGAACTTGGGGAGAAGCATGTTCAAAGCAAGTGGGAATATTTTGAGGGGCAATAATGGCAATGCGACTTTTATGGTAATACATTTTAAAAACTAAACATTTACTGGATTTAAACATATTTGCACATTTTCATATATGAGGTGTTCTGCAAGAAAAATATGTTTTCTGAGAAAATTCAAATTTTGACATACCTCTTCTTCTCACACTACCTTGGAAATGACATAATTTCCACCTTGGAAATTACATAGTTCTCTTTGCTCCCTCAGCCCCTCCCACATTTACAATAACAATCCTTACCTGAAAACCCAATTCCGCACCTGCCCGTGAATAGTATATTTGGGGATCTTCAGTTTGTATGTTGAGCACCATCCTCACTCCTAGAGCAAGATATATGCTCAAAGAATTGGTTAATGAAAGAGAAACAAAAGTTCTCAGGTTCAAATTGTGTTCAATTCTTGTGAGTCAGTGAGGGTTTGCCACTTTCTTAATCATTTAGGGGCTCAGAATCTGGGGTCAGGTCAAAACTACAGATATTAACAACAGTCTCTAATCTAAAATGGGAGGGATCCACATAAAATATACAATACATGTTTATTTATTTATTTATTTATTCATAGAAACAAAGCCTCACTGTGTAGTTCAGGCTGGTCTAGAACTCACTCTACACTCCTGTTGGTCTTGAACTCATGAGAAACTTCTATCCTTAGCCTCTTGAGTACTGACATTACAGACACATGCCACCACGTCTTGGAGCAAGCGGTGTTTAGCTGTTCTGAAACTTTAGGATGGAAAGTACTTTGAGTTAAAAGAAATGGACTTTAATAGTAAACTCTCAATACATATTTGCTCAATAAATAACTGACTGGTACCAAGGAGGGTGACCACTAAACTCAGTGGATACTGCAGCAGTTCACTGAAAAACAAACAGGAAGTGGAGAAGTGGAAGGGAAAGTATGCGGCAATGCTTTTGGGGGTCAAGCCACACCTAGAAAACTCTTATGGCATCGCATTTAGTGCAAGTGGTCACTATGCTGAGAGGTGTATTGGTATGTAAACAAAGTGACCTGTGGTTACTTCTCTGAAAACTTTCTATCACTTTATTTTGTAGCTTAATTCTAAATCTATGCTTTTTGTCCACCCTGTGAAACATCAGCAAGCCACTATTGTCCCGTTAAATTCTGCTTGAAACTGAGAACTTTCGCATCCATGGCTGGGGAATCTCAATAAGACATGAGCTAATCAGAAAGAAATATGGCTCCTTCTCTTCCTTATTTTTACCTAAGTAAATGTTAATATTTTGTTACTGTCTGACTATTGATGTTAACCTTATTAATGATAAAGAAACTGAAAGTAGATCTTTTCATGCCAAAAATACAGATGTGTGTGTCTCAATAAACCTTGCTCATATTCTTCCTGTCTTACAGCATTCCACTCAAATAAAACTTTTTCTACTGAACCCTTAGCTATAATTTCAGTTGAGGAAGACCATTTTCTCCACCTGACACTGTGACCCTTTTTGTGTAATACCAGGCAATTCTGACATTCATTCAGGAGGAGAATTTGACTAATAGAAAGCAATGAACAGCATAAGAAAACGACAGTGAATATAGTAAGAGAACAGCATTAGAGATACATAACTCACCACAGGCTTTGAAGGATAAAAGATTTTTTTTTCTTGTTTAAAATTTTATTTGGAAGGAGGCTAGGAATTGAGAGCAGGACATGCACAGTGACTTACAGCCCCTTATTTTACTTTTCTTGTTTTAAAATAAGGTCTAAGTCACTAGCTTGCCCAAGCTGGGCTTAGATTTTCAGTTCTCCTGCCTCAGTCTCCCAGAATGCTGCAATTACAGGTGTGTGTGTGTGTGTGTGTGTGTGTGTGTGTGTGTGTGTGCGTTCCCGCACCCAGTTTAACAACAGAGTCTCTCTCACTTTGTGTTTGCCGTGTGTTGCTTTCCACAGTGCTTTAATGTGACATGCGAAATGAAGAAGCCATTTTTAAAAAGAGAGACAGTTCTCATCTCCTGATCTAGGTACCCTTTTCTACAAGTTTTGTTGACACATTTGCCTTTGAGAAGTCTGCAAACAAAAGCAAAGACAGACAAAGAGCATATGCTAAATTGATCATTTTTGTGTCTGAATATTCACTACTTGAGAGCAAGAAACTGTTCAGTCTGATCTGGAGTACGATTACACTGTGGTCTAAATTGGAGTGTCTGTGGAAACGGACCGGGTAAGCTTCTTGGTTGTCGGTCATATCACTTATATGGAGTGAGACTAGGGCGCTCATGAGAAGCAATAGAAAGTGTTCACCTAGACAAGTGGGTGTTCCTTTCCTGTGAGAAGGCTCTCACTGGAAGCAACCACTGAGGGCGGAGAGCAGGGAGGCCTCTTCAGTACTGCCAGGGCCACCCTGTGCCTTCTCAGCAAGACTTTCCAGAATGCATAGCAAAGCTCAGATTCTGGAACCAGTACTGTTCTCAAAGCCAAAGCACAAACCTGTCTGAAATATTCATACTGGAGGAGGGAGAGGGTTGGTACCTGACAGGACACTACAGTTAGAGAGAGGGAGCAAACATGTCAGACTCAAAATAGGGGATGATTCCAGTAGTAGATGAAGACAACCAACGGAAAGCAAAGTAAGCATTTGCTGCAGCAAAGAGTTCTGTGCAGGAGAATAATTCCTCTGAGAAGTGACGTTTCAGAAATGAATCCTCTTCACTTACACAATACAACTTAAATCATCTCTAGGAGTTTTAGTGAAGGTGGGAAGACATAAGTAGATTTGTGCTCACAGCAGTAGGTGGAAGATTCCTTTTCCTTCGCCTGTCTCATCCGAATCGATCAGGGTTCTCCAGAGAGACAGAAGCAATGGGTGGGATGGGTGAGAAGGTAGATCAAAAGATAGGGTCAAAGACAGATAGATGGAAAAGTGAATAACTAGAAGGTTTTTATGGAATTACCTCATGTGCCTGAGGGTCCTAGTGAGTCTGAAATTAGTAGGGAAAGGTTTTTGTTTTGCAGTTTGGGGCAGAATTCCTTTGCTTCTCTGGGAAACAGCATTTGGGCTCCTAGAGTATTCAAATCATGTAACCCCATCCGCATTATCACTTCGTCTTTGCTTGAAGCGAACTTATTGTCATTCATAGTTGCATCTATAAAATGTCTCCACTCTAACTATTGGGTACCACAATTTAAACATGTTGAAGGCAAAATTATCCATGGGGGGATTTCATAGGCTGCACACACATATACACCCAGGCACATGCACACACACACACACACACACACACACACACACACACACACACGTGAGGGGTTTTATGAAGCCATACAAGTCTCTCAAAATGTATCCTTGCTCTCCCTGTCCCTAGTTTTCCTTTTCATAGTGTTCTTAACAGTGCTATTGTTCCCTCTTGTTAAAAATTCACAAATCACTTCCAGCTTGTCACTATGTCACCTGCATTCCTAATAAATTTTACAAATTCCCTACCCTTTTCTTGTTATCATAGGTGTAGGTACACCTTCGTTTCAGCCCATCCTGCCTCTCAGGGTTAATTAGCTGATACCCTTGCCAGCAAACTTGAGCTGCTCTAGCTCCTGAGTCTTTCTGACTGAGGCTGTTTTGTTCTTTCCTTTGTTGGTTTTAGCACCTAAGAGAATAATCATTTTCTTTTCATCTACTGCAATTTTTACCATAGATTCATTTTGACTGTCTAGGCATAAGCTTGTTACCTTCTGAGGCCTTGAGAAATGCTTTTTTGACTAACTTTACAGCATCAAGCATCTCCTGACTGGTATCTGATTATTTGGATGTGCGTCCATTTCCTCATTTGTTGAGTTGTAAGCACAAGGACACTGGCGCAGTTTCAGTTTTTCAATTTTTGCTCACTTTGGGAACACTCTGTTGCAGATACCCATGGTGCAGTTTAAGAATATATTTGAAAAGATAAAAGAATAGAAAGAAGAGAGAGAAGGAAAAGTCAGACCAACAATTCAATAGAGACCAAATACAAAATGACGAAATTTCAGAATGTTAGAGTGAGAAAGGTCATTAGTGATCATTTGAGTTTGTTTTCTCTTTTGAGAAGACAGGAAAAATGATCCCTGGAGGGTTTCAGTGAATGGTCTAGACAAAAGAAAAATGATTTGGATGAAATAGGCAGGGGCAGAATGCTCATGGCTCAGAGTTCTGCTATGATGCCATCTTGCCAGAAAATGAGATAAATGCCAATGGACCATTAAATAACGGTTATCTCTCATAACTTCCAAATTTTTAGGTGTATTATCACTTCCTTCTTTGCATCTAGGTTTGGCTTGTTGACTTGTTGTATTCAGTGGGGTAGAAGTGTGTTGATCACACATCAGAAACTACATTTGGTTCATTTTCTTTTTACAAACAGAGGGCTCTGAGAGCTTCAGACTGCGGAGGCTCTGTAGGTTTGTCTGCAAGTATCGCATAGACAGGAGTTTTAGGTGACCATATTCACAGAGCAAATGCAAAGATCAAGAAGTGAACTTTGTGTTTCACTTATGGAGGATTTGAATGTCCCTGTTACTGCAATATAACTAAGCCCATCCTGTCTGTGTGTGTATTTCCATGGTCTTTCCTCTCTGGAGAAACATCTTTGGTATCTCTTTCTGTGTTTGAATTTCTTCTTCTTAAGAGGATACAAATCATACTGAATTAAGGTCCACTTTAAAGAAATCATTCTAAGTTGATTACCATTCTAAAGGCCCTAGTTCCAAATATAGTGACCTTTGAGGTGCTGAAGTTTTAGGAACATAACATATGAAGTTTCTAGGAACACAATTGAGGTTATAATAGTGAGTAAATATCATAACTAAATTGTTGAGAAATATATTAGCCAGTGAAGACAATAGAAACTAAATTGGCTTGAGTTTTTGTACCTAGCTTCCATAATGAAATGGAGAAAGATGTGGGAAACTTTCACTTTATTTATAGGATTAGTCTTAATACTATTTCTTTCCCATCCACATTTTATTAAGGGTAAGATTCAACCAAAGGTAGTTACCCCTTCCCAAATATTTGTTACCTCTCCAACACTTTCTAGCCTCCATTATTTCTGGCCAACAGGCTCTCAGCAAAAAACATAAATGACAATGATAAGTATTACTTCAAGCTCAAACCATTTAAAAGTCTTAGACAACCTTTAACCTTTCCCTTCTCCTTCTATGTCACTGGGGAGTCTGTGTATTGAAATGGCAGGAAAAACATGATGAAAGTTGCCTAGGTCACTAGGTCATCATGTGGAGGATGACTTCCTTGTGGAGTTTTTTGTCTTACAGCAGGTTTGCATAAGCAAGAATTTTATGAATGCGTTGAGCCCTGAGAGCTGGTATTGCTACTGCAGCACATGCCTATCAGATCCTTTCTCCAAAGCAGAGTGTATGTGGCATGTGCAGTGCCTTTAGAGTGTGCAGTAATGACCATGAGCAACAGAAATAACATGGGGGCTCTGAAGCTAAATAAGAATAAACTCATTTTATTTTTATATTCCCATTCTTTATTTAGTATGGAAAGATTAAAAAAAAAACTTTACTTCACCTGTTTCAATATTTTACCTAAGGCTGCCTGCAGATACCAACCTTACAAAACCATCTATTCTCCCTGGACAATTTGCACTTCAGAAAAGCATTTGGAGCTAAGTTTTCATAAGGTAGAAAGTAATTTAATGTTGAAAAGGTAGAGCCAACCCATACATGAATAAATGCATATCCATTGCATATTAATAATGCAATATAATAATCTACCCTTCTCACTTTTAGAAGTCTCCTCTGAGCCCTTGTGCAATGTTAAGATGTCTCTGAGCTCCAGGCCAATTCAGACTTTTTCTCCTTGTTTCTACAAAGTGTTCAGGACAGTTACAAGCAGGGTCTAGAGAATCTATTTGAAATGGACCACTGACAAAATTTTCTGAGACTAGAAAATAGTGAACAAAAGTATATGTTGCTGTATCATAACAAATAAACAGGCTATGTATTTTATTGTAAATAGAAACTATAGAACGTGATTACTATTTTTGTTATCTCCAAATGTGGAATGTAAATGAATGTAGTGAATAAAATACAAAATAATGAGTGTAGTTTTGGCACTGATGCAGTAGCAGCCACCCGATATTAGCGAGAATACATGCAAGGAGAAATGATTGTATCCCAGGTCTAATGCAGCAGTAATTTCAATATTTCAAACTATATGTTGGATTTAATGACTTCACTGACCTCTGTAAACTATATAATCAATTCTTTACTCCTTTGACACACACACAAGATAGGATTCAGCAATGTATTTATAAATGTCAAGGAAGCGACAGTCTTGCTCTCACATACCTAAAATAACTCACATTCTAGGAAGGAAGACAGACATATGACCATATACTGTGTAACGGAAGACAGAAAAGTACATATTCTGTGGAAGAAAGGCAGAGCTACAACGCCTCTAGGGATTTGCTGGAAGGTATTGTTGACAGGGTGATTCTTAGCCTTCGGCTGTTAAAGAAATCAAAGGACAGGCCTTACAGGCCAAGAACATACGGTGAAACCATATATAAAGTATGTGCTTTCTATGTTCTGACTAGAGAAATGCAAGAAGGACTGTAGAGCGAGTCCCCTGTCCTGGTGAGAGATACGGTTCAGAAGATAGAGAAGCTGGGATGTGATTTTACTCTGTGGGCAATGGGAATCCATGGAGAGAATGTGAAGCCAAGTAGATGCTCAATCAAAGTATAAGCAATTATACAATCTTATTTATTCTCAGAAGTCCACGATCATATGAATAATGGACTGTAACTTCTAGGGCTGCAATTTACATCATAAGAACATTTATCTCTTTGGTGCATAGTAATATTTATCTCTAGTTCTGAAGATCTTCATTTTTATCATTCCAAAAACATGTGAACAAGTTTAGGAAAAGAATTTTATTATGTTTATGTTAATATTTATAATGATGTCAGTCATACATGCTTGCCTATAATAAGTTAGGGATAATTCTGATATTCTGAATTAGGCCTTATGGAGATCTCCTATGTTACTGGTATAATGCTAGCAAAGAATTATAAAACTTCTTTACTAAAAACCTAGGATGCAAGTTGTATTCAGTGAACTGTAATTTATATTGCAATATCTGAGCACAAATCAATCACCATTTATTAGCTTCATTACATGACGAATCTGAGCTTCATATACCTCCATGGTAAAATGAATAAAATAATTGTAATATTACCTCAGAAAGATTTGTAAGTCTCAGGGATGAAGATAAAAGTGACAGGTTAGAAAGAATTGTAAAATCCTTTAAATCTTCTAGCAATATTTATTATGATACTGATGCCAATAATGAAAATATTGACAATGAATTATTAAGTAATAAGATATACAAAACTGATCTCCACTCTCATATATTCTGGTATCAGCACAAGGAACAGCAAAATCCTTCTTTTTCGTGTTGGATCCAGAGAAATTTATGGTGTAAACCATGAACTGAATTTGGTTGATGGACCTTCTTTGCAATATAACTTCCACTTGACAAAATCACTTTGCTTATTCAAGAAGGCACAATGGGGAGTCATAATTGTAGGATGCTGTTCTGGTTTCATAGCTAACCGTTTTCATGGTGTTTATAACAATGAGATGGATAGCACTATAGTTTCGGCTTCCTAATCTCTATTAATTTTCTGGTCAAATGAAAGGAATTGAAGATCCACCACGCTATTCCCATAGATGTCCTACTGCTTGGTACAACATAAAATTCATCTGAGGATTTCTTTGAACATAGTTAGGTCAAGAGAGGTGATGTTGGGCAACTCAGAGTTATGAGCAATAACTACAGCAGTGTTTCCACATATTGCTCTAAGCCGCACTTGTGCACACAGAACCTTTATGCATAGAAATGGCTTTCCCAATCACCAGCATCGTAGAAGTAAGGTTATTGCACCTGAGTGGGCACATAAAAAAGCTGGGAAATGAGATGTCAACAGTGAGTGCAATATCTTTCTAATATATGTCCTTCACTTATTGAGACAGTAACCAGGCTATTCTTCAAAGAAGTATGATTTGATTACAACCCAGTATATACTTTGAGCTCTTTAAAGGAAGAGAAAATGCCTTCATCACATTTCCCTTCATTTACATTGTGTAAAATATGATTCTTATAGTTCTATGAATAAACATTCACTTATTCGTTCATTAACAGCTAATTTCAGGGCACCTACTATGTGCCAAGTGCATATGAAACTGAGGCTAAGCAAGTTGCCCTTGTGCTCAAGCATATTTAAACTTAGTAGAGGAAGAGAGTCATGTAAAGTAAGCAGGAGAGTGATTAGGGTGATATGCTACAAATACCTGTAGCAATCACAGGGAGACACAAGGGGGACTGTTTCCTTCTACCTGGAGAGACACAAAGGACATTATGAAGGAGGTGATATTTGATATGGTTCTTAATATAGCAGTGATTTAACAGGCTTTAGTATAGCAGTGATTTAACAGGCTTTAACAGCGTGGGAAACTTACTTAGCCAAAAGGAATTAGAAAAGACAAATACTTCAGTGTACCAAGGGTCAGAGGATAAGATGATCAATTTACTGAATAATATTCTATCATTAGAAAAGAGTTATCTGCTATGATATCTCCAGTCAAATATCCAGATATGAGTCTCAACATTCAGGAGTGGGATCAAAGTTATTTGTTATCATGGTCCACTTTTGATGGATCATGGAGAACAGACATCAGGCTCTCAGAATGAAGCCTCCCTCTTCTCTTCTATTTCTTCTTTTATTTTATTATTATTATTATTATTATTATTATTATTATTATTTGTGCTTGGCATTAAACTCACTACCTTCCACTTGCCAGGTAGGCCTTGTGCCTCTAAGCTATATCCCAGGAGAATGCAGGTTTCTTACTTGGTTCTATATTTGAAGAACAGTTCTTTCAGTCCTTAGACATGGCTCTTGCCCTGAAGACTTGGCAGATTTAGAGATTTCAATTCTGCATCAGTCAAGATTTTATCCTGTTGTAAGGCAGCAGCCTCTATTTAACTGTTGTCTCAAACTTTATTTTCAGAAAGATAAAATCATCTTTACCAAAACAAAAATAGAAGTATATATGGTAGTCTTTTGGGAACATTGGAGGGCAACACAGCATGATATTTGAGGACAGAGATTCCACCAACAGGAAGCTCATATTCAAGTCCCAAGTGTGAGGTCAAGGGTAGGTCCCTGTATCTTCCTGTGCTTTATTTTCTTTATGTATAAAAGGCAAATTGCAATAGTGTCTGGCTTAATGAGTTACTGTGAGATATATATCATGCAATAAAAATTATTTCTGTCCTTATTATGATCATTATTATTAGGTAAAAGTGGACAGATATTTTCTATAGGATGTAGATGAATTGGTTCATGCTATTTTTTATGGAAACCTATATATGCCACCCCATTGAGCCATTTCAACCAATGTACCCAGAACACATATGAGACTTTAACTTGGACTTTCCTGAATGGCTAGTTAGTGACTTATGTAAACATGTAATTTCCATGCACCTAAAGGAAAAGGAAATGACCTACATTAAATGTTGGTCAAAGTCCTTTTATATGATTTTACTCCCCATGACATTACATTTCTTAAACTCCATTTACAAAAATAGTAACTTCTTTCTCATAAGTAAATAAAAAAGTCCCAGCATGGAAATGCATTAGCTAAAATAAGTATTTGATCCTTTCAATGGAAGCCCATTTTCTTATTCCATCCAGAGGGCCTTGAAGTGTGAGTATTACACTACTTGCAGAGTTTTATGTAGGCAGGGGATAAATAGTCCGCTTCTGTAATTAATAACTATTAAAACCATTTGACTGATCATATCTTTGGGCTCCTGAAATCTCTTCTGTGCAGGTGTGCATTAATAGAATCCATTAAATTCATATATTTCAACAGATAGTAATTTATGATCTTTCATAAGATCTGCCAGGAGCCGCAGCAGGAGATACAGGACTGTCTCAGGGCATTGCAGAACCAACTGGCCCCCTTCCTCAAAAAGGACTCACCCTTTCATACTAAATATGAATTTCAATGCGATGGGCAGGCTCTTTGGGTCATTGCATGATATTCGCTGTCTGAGAATATATAAAATAAACTTTCTATTACTGAACAAACCCTGAACAGGGCCAAAAAATTTCAGAGATACTGAAGGAAAAATGGGTGGGAGTGCTGAACACTTTCTATTTGCAATAAAAAAAAGAGAAATTGAAAGTATATCAAGGTACCAAGAAGGTAATGAATTTTCCCAGGGGTACGTCACCCTTCCAAAGCCAACTACATGCACAGGTTCTCTTAATGGGGCAGCCTCTCATTCTGATGAATATTTGAAAAAGAAATGTCTGCCATGTGCCACCTGCTGGCTTGGCCCAAAGTGCAGTGCTGTCCTCTCAGAGTCACGGTGTCCCTCCAGTAGGGGTAGGTTTCCGACTGGTCAAAGTCATCATACCCCTTCCTGAGGGGACTTACAGGTGGTAGTCACATTTAGGAGGCGAAATCCTTCTTGAACAGTTTCCCCAATGAATTGAAAAGGAAAAGGAAATCCAAGATACTGAGAAAAGACATGATGTCATCAACAACTGACACCTAAGTGGCCGCACTCAACTTAAGAGTGGATGGCCGTGCATGTAGGTGATGAGGTAGAAGATATGATGAGACACGAGGGTCCAGCTGAGGAAAACAGATTGCAAGCGTCAGTAGGCAACATCCAGAAATATTTCAAAGCCCCTTTTATATCTACAAAATCATCACTAATACTTTTCAATGATTTTGAAAGAGGAAAAAAGGTCAAAGCTCACATGATTGAATGAATAACCTAGTATGGAATTTCTTTTACTCTTGAAAGAATTCTCAAAACCATAAGTTGAAGTTGGCAAGCTCCATTTCCAAGGAGATAACTGGTCCCTATCCTGTTCAAAAGCTAATTTCTGTCTCTAGTTCATGTCTAATTCATTAGATGTGATGTTGTTACAGGACAAAAAAGTGATTTTATGGAGACCTTCTTAAAGGTAAAGAAACTGAACTAAAAGTAAAATGAGTCATATTTCTAGGAGACCGACGTAACCTGAAATTCTGGTGCAATCAAAACCAAAAGAGCAGCACCAGCCAGTAGAAGAATTTTTGAATAAGATATAATCTCTTAGGTGGTGGTTAAACTCAGAGTGGACATGGCAGTAGCAAATGCACTCTAAGGAACAATTTCGGCGGGAGGAACAAGCTTGCCTTATTGCCTTAATGGATCATTCCTTTATCTGCTGTGATACGAGAGCTGATGAGATCCTGCCGGAGGCAGCAGGACTGTCTCAACACAGATTGTCTCTCCATCCACAGGGGTAAACACTTTACTGGGAGATTTAAAATGAAATTTAGAATTACAGGGAAGTACCTAGGAAATGGATATTTTTTTCCTCAGTGAACTCTTAAGAGGGCTTGTCAGTAAAGTTCAAGCAAGCAGGTGTGCTGAAAATTGCTTTAAAACCAAAGAGACAGTAGGAGGCATGCATATGCCAGAAATCATAGTCCCCATGAGAGAGACAAGCCCATTTTTCAGCAGGAGCAGCTGTTGGTGCATCTGCAGACAGGTTGTTGTCAGGAGCGTTGAGCAGAGAAAATTCAAGGGAAAGGAGCTCAGGAGAAAGGAAGAGGCGTGAGGTCTCTAGCGTGTGAGATTTAGCAAGGAAACGGGTGATGGGCTGAGTCCTAGGCTGACATTGTTAGAAATTTGGAATTGCATCGTAGATTAGGATGCTGAAGAAAGTGGCACTGAGACTTTAGATTGGAGTTTGTTAAGTCCTGAGCAATAAAAATTGCATTTCCCTCTAATGAAACTTCCAGGGAAGACTATTAGTATTAAACAGGGAGACTCTCCCCCCAGAAATAATGCTAAATCACAGTCACAAATAATTCCTAGTCCAGTTCAGCACAAGGCAGAACATGATTGCACTTTTTAAATTAAATTCACTCTTACTGCTTTGGCGATTGCTGTTTTCGGAAATTAATAGGAATTCCACATGTGAGCCAAAGGGCCAGCAGTGGCCACATTGTATTAGAGGGCACAGAGGTGCAGGAGAGAAAGGTAGGTCAGCAGGCTGAGGTAGGGGTGGTATTTATTTCAAGCGATGGGTACAGGCAAAGGACCAAGACTCTGCCAAATCAAAATTCACAAAACCATTGCATATTTAAAGCCTCAAAATAGCACCCTGCTTTTTTACTGTAGGGAAATTTAACTATTTTAATGTCTCAGTGAACATCATAAAATTATCTTACATATTTAGGAAAATGTGTAACTGGTAGCACATTAGTGATCACCAGGTAGATGCTCACTTCTTAATTTTAAAATTTTATGATAATATTCAAAAGAAGTCTACAGGACTCTATTAATAGTAACCATCTTTATTCCTTCAGCTTCTGTGGGAATCATTTATTCAATTTTAATAAGTTAATTACTTATTTATGAATTTAGCAAATATTTGTTGAGCCTTCCTACTATGTACCAGGTGATTATTTCTTTCAATACAGAGATTAGCAGCACTCAGTTTCTACCTTCAAGGAGTCCGCTTTAGGAACAATGGAAAGGAAAACAAAATGAGCAATGAAAATACAGATGTGTAGGTGGTACAGCGTCTATCCACATGAAATACTAACCTGGAGCTCTGAGCTCCGCCTGGAGAGTGGGACCAGAAATGCTCCCAGAAAGAGGGATGCTGGTGCTGCCCTTCAGGAGATGGGTGAAGGTTGGCTTAACGGACAGGGCCTGGCAGAACCCTCTCAATGGCAACAAGAGCAGGAAGAGAAAACATGAATTAGGGAGCTGAATACAGATGAAGGGAAGGAAGAAAAGGGAAGTGGAAACTCAGAGACGGAGTGTAGCTTGGAAAACTAATTGCAGCTAGAAACTGAAGTAGGTCATACAGAGGCCCACGACAGCAATTAGAAGCTACTGGACAATTTGAATGGTAGTGATGCAAACAGATTTGCAGTCCAGAAAGGAGATTTGGTGTTATGGGGGATGGATTAGAATAATAAGAAGTGACATGCACTCCATTTAAGCAATTATTAGAGTCATTCAGATAAGCAATAACCAAAGTTGGAATTAAGGCAGAGGTAGAGCAGACAGCAGGGGACATATTTAGGAAATAAAGTTAATAAGACATGGAGAGTGAGAAGGTGGAGGGTTGCATATGGGGAAGGGAGAATAGGCATTGGGAACATTATTTTGGGCCCACTGAAAATATCAACTTGTGTAACAGGATGAGTCTTATTATTTGGGTAATAGTGTCATGTTTGTGTTTCAGGCTAGGAATGAAGACAGACGCAGGTGAATTGTTTCACTCTGCTGGACACCAGAGCCTGTTGTTGCATCTTATTGCAGGTCAGAGGACCCCACTGCAGAAGTAGGAGAGTCACAATACAGCCAGTATCTGTGTTCCTTCAAACACCCCATCCTAAATACAGCAGTGAGAAATACGTAAAGCCAAAGAGGGAGGTTACATCCTGCACAAATGTTGTTGCCCTAACCAGCCCATGGAAGAACAGTGCTACCAAGAAAAACAGGCTCCAGTCCAGATGGTGATGTGAGTCCGTGTTAACCTCCCCTCACCCCTTTTCCCTTAATAAGAACTATCCTTGCCCTGCATTTATTGTAGCCAATGTCCTTGCTACATGGTTGGTTACAATGAGAGTTCCAAAAGGTAAGGGTACATGGAATGAGAAAAAGCTACATTCAAAGTCTAAATTTTCTTCAAGTAGAAGACATAAGGCTGAAGTCTGATGATAAAAAGTTTGTGTAAAAAATAAATGTGATACACAAAGAGGGAATCCATTCCTGAGAAGGTAAGAGTAAGCACAGTGAATATGAAAGTTGAAAGAGACCAGGAAAAGAAAACATACAATCAAAGAGACAGCAATTAAACCTAAAGCGCGCTCTCCACTGCATAGACAAGGTGCCATAAAATAACACAAATAAATATCTATTTAATATCTATCCTTCATCTTGCTCTTTATTCTTTGGTTTTCTCATATAGGAGGAATAATGCTATATTTTAGCTTCCATGGCTGACTTATTTCACTGAAGATCATGGTATCATCTCAGTGAGATGGCATCTTAATGTTGTTTTAATTTGCATTTCTCAGATAGCCAGCCATGTTGAGCATTTTTATATACTCATTGGCCATTTGTACTTCTTCATCTGAGCAGTGTCCATTTATTTCAGTTACCTATTCTTTAATTAGGTCTTTAAATCTGAGGTTTCTAATTTTTTAAAATTCTTATATGTTTTAGATGTTAGTCCTCTGTCTGAGGAGTCGCTGGCAAAAATGTTTTTCCATTCTGTAAGCTGTCTCTACTCTATTGGTGTCTTTTTTTTTTTTTTTTA
>PVLD010012000.1:0-62447 GCA_004027595.1 Dinomys branickii | reverse complement strand
AATTTTTTGTAGAGTTTTCTTCATCTCTATTGCGTTAATTTCTTCCCTGAGTTTTATAATCTCCTCCCTTCTTTGGGCTCTTGGTTTGGCTTGTTGCTCTTTTTCTAAGAGTTTGAGGTGTATCAATAGGTTATTTATTTGCTCTCTTTCTATTTTCTTTGTATATGATTTCATTGCTATAAATTTCCCTCTGAGGACTAAGAAAGAAATGATTTGGAAAGACTCACATCACTTAGTTTTTTCCCCCAAACTCCAATGGGCACCTAAATGGGAATTTTCTGACAGCAAACTTTTCCCTTATCATGGCTATACTGTGCCTTAGAGGTTCTCAGAGGCTAGGGGTTGTGTATTTATTCTGTAGGTTCTCTCTCACCCTGGTTGTGAGTCCTATACTTGAAAAGCTAATGTTCAGCTAACGTCAGGTATGTTCTTTCCACGTGGCCACACTGGCTGCTTTGACCCTCTGTTTCCCGTACATCTAGCTGAAGAACAGCCAGCTGAGGCACCGTACGGCTGCCGCTGTACACAGCTGCACAGCCCACAGTGGCTACAGCACCCTGGCTCCCATGCACACCTTTGAATTGCATTCTAAGCCTCACTGTGTATTTGACACCAGCTCACTTATTTTGGATTTAAACTTCACATTATTCGGGCAAATAAGTTCTTGTGCTTTTTTCCTGATAGTACATCATCTCTGCTTCTGATAGTTTATCTCTTCTTTCAGTCTTTCTCCCTCTCGCCCCCTTTCTCAATCAGGTTACATCTCGTAAGAGGGTTACTGAACTTTAAGCAAATGCTTACAGTGAAAAAAATCTAGAAAAAGGCATAAATGATTCATCCGGATTTCTAGCACAACCTCTGCCCCTGAAAATCCTGGAAAATTGAAGAGAAAGATGCAATGAACTGTTTTGAAATGTATATATATATATATATATATATATATATATATATACATATATATATATATATATACACACACACACACACACACATACATGCATATATATTTGAATTTTTTGGTATGGATATTTTGGTATGGATATACACAGATTTCAATGACAGGGTTACACTGGTGCTGAGAAATTACATAAACAGGAGACTTGACAAACAAGAATAATGAAAGCATAGAATTGCATCATTGTTCATTAGAGCAAACAATGACCCTTATGATGCTGGAACTGTGCGGGACGACATTATCGTCTCTTCCGAGCACAGGCACAAATACAGAACAGAACTAATGAGTTGAGATGTCATCTGAATTTCCATGGGTTCTATTTACAGCTTAGAATTGTAGCTTTATTGAGTGGTGCCAAACATTCTCATTTTATAATAGCGCTAGTGACATTTCTCTTGGATAATCCTATTTGTTTTCATTTATTTTAATGAGTTAGTTTGGGATGGTAACCTGCAGTGGAAAACTTGGGAACAGGTGACAGCATGACTTGAAATCCCTTTTGAATTGAAAGGTAGTTAAAAGCGAGACTAAAAGCTTAGATGTGTGGTAGTTATCCCACACTATATATTTTACTCTAAAATCAGAGGCTAAAGTGCCAATTTTAACAATCCAGGACTTTATTACCTTTTAAAACTTTCCTGCATGGATGAGTGGATAACAAGGACTAATTTGCTGCATTTTTGTGGCCTGTTTCCACACGTCTGCATTTCCCAATGGTGCTTTCTTTATGGAAAAGAGCACTGGCACAACACATTTTTTTTCCATGAGGTGATCATATGTTTATGATTCATTAAACCCTTCGATATGTACACATGCAGTAGTGATGCAGAAGGCTGAAGGGCTTGGGCACTTGCCAAGCCTTTAAGGTGTCCCAGTTACAGAAGGGGTTTCTAATGTTGAGAACTTCAATTATGTCACCTGAACCCATCAACCTTTCTGCCTCACCTAATGTTATAAATCTTTCAAATCTGTTAGTTCCATAACATCTGATGCCCAGAGTGAAAGAACCACTGTGATATTTTACTTTTCCTTACAGACTTAGAATGAGAAAATAGTCTCTTTAATTCTTCTGTAAGAATTAAAAATGAGAAAACTTTCTCTGTAGGTCTCCAGTATCTTTCTAGAGCCCAAGATACAATAGAAAAAGAATTCATGATCAACCCTGGCGTTCCAGGCCTAGGGTATAAAGAGCAACATGACATTTCCACCCCGAGATCTCTGTTCTCTGGTTGGCCCCAGTCGCATTTTGCAAGAACTACTGTCTACTAAATCAACTGTGAGGTCCAGAAAGGACTCCTATTTTATGAATATAGCTCAAAAGGCAAATTATACCAATGATAATTTAATACAGAGAATATAGGGGTTGGGGATACAGCTCAATTGCACAGCACTTGCCTGGCAAGTGTGAGGTCAGGAGTTTATTTCCTGATATCAAGAAAAAGAGAGAGAGAGATAAAGAGCTACTTACTAGATACTTAGTTACCAAACATGCAGAAATTTATCAGAGAAAGAAATAAGATGCGGTTGCCCCCTATAACATTGGGAAAGAAAGAAAGATATCCCAGGAGATCTGACACTCAAATCTGAGGGGCTCTGGTCCAACAGTGCTGGTGCCTCAGATCTTGGCCCATGGGCCCAGGGGAAAGCAGGTCAGGCCTTTTAGGGAAAGGTGACAGCTGCCTGGTGCCAGTGAAGGGGCCTGTGGAGATAGTCTAGTCTTCTAAGGAAGAGATGCTGCCAGCATCTAAGACTCTCTGAAGACGTTCCATTAGACCGGTTCTGTACATTTTGGGGAACTGAGTAACTGGTATTAACTGCTGTTGCTGCTACTACTTGAGCAAGGAAGTATTGCTGGATGACCCTGAAAGAAACAGACAGCAAACTAGAGTCAGAAATAGCAGAGAGAAAGAGAAAATTTCTCCTCCTCCAGGTTCGCAGTCTCACTCTAGCACATCCTATTAGCCCAGTCTACCAGGGTACTAGTAGTAGCAGAGAACTAACTGTGTTTTGCTGTGATGTAGCGTGGAAGAATGGGTTTAACACTAAGAGACAATAATAATAGCCTCAATCCATTTATATGGTAAAAATATTGCCTGGGAGAGACAGAAACAGAAACATTTAAGTGATGTTCTCATAACTAATCTTAAACCTGATTTTCTATTTCTCCACTCACCCCCAAGTCAGCACCTCTGGCTATAATTTTTTTTTTTTGGTAAAACTTGAGCCAAGATTTTTCTGTCTAACTTTTATGCATTGTTATGTCATAACCAGCGTAATTAACGAGAGAAATTCTTTTGGAGAGGTTATCTAGATAGCTTTTACTTTAAGTTATTATTTAGCACTACAAGAAAAGATGTCTTTCAAAGAGTATTTTTATTTAAAGAGAAAAAGTAACTTTACTTGGGAAATGATTTACCATGGAGGGCTTATTTACGAGCAGAAACAGCCATAAAAGTGCTACCATGCTTTGGGCTTGTGAAATACCTAGTCAGAGGGACATCCTCCTCTCCTTCCCAGGTGTGGAGCAGGGCTTCTGATACACGCAGTTGCCCTTCCCAACATTGCTAGGGCTCTCTATTGGCCTCATGCCAGTTCTGAGTTAATAATAAAAATCTGAAATAATGAGAAAAGCCCATTTGATTTTCCTTTTGTAAACTCTGAGCTCCAAACTATTACAATAGATTTTTTTTCTTATGAATGGAAATATGCAGAGATGTCTTCAAACAGAAGAGCAGACACCTGTTGGATTTTTTCTGTTGATATGGATTTCAGGTATCAAAATGAGTATCTGTTTTATTTAAAGAATGGTCACCAACTGCCACCTCATTGAAAGAGAGCTCAACAAATCCCTGGAGCCTGGCTTATGTAACAGACTCTCACAGAAGAACACAGGAAGTCAGTACAGAGTGGTATTGTTTTCCAGTGTTTCACTCTGAGAAATTAGTTTGTTGTCTGGCAAGAGGAGAGACGATCAAGTGTTCCTAGAAATAACAACCTCCCTGTGCAGTTACCAGACTTCCCACAGGATGGAGGCCCCTTTGGGAAGGGCAGGTGTTAATTTTTGAGCTCTAGCCAGGAGGTAGAGTACCAGCAAGGAGCATTTCCAAGGAACTCAGGAGCAATTACTTAGGTCACATTCTGAACCTGATTTTTAAGTCTCTAAGAAGAAAATAACAACAACGTGTTATAAACAAGATTTCATTCAGTAAACAGAAACAGAACATTGGGCAAAATTTATTCTCATGAGAGATCACTCAGCATGAAAAGTGAGAGAGTACCAAGATGTGGTAGGGTGGCAAAAACAGTGAGGGCAGTCTTGGTCTAACATGAAGGCATGTGCACTATTTCATTTTCTTTGGGGGTAAAAAGGTATTAGCAATTGTTTATTTTAGTTCCTATAATAGGAACTATTTTAGTTCCTATTTTATTTCCCATGTAGTACAGTCAGTCTCAGTTGAATGTATATTCTTGCACAGATATTAGGCTTACCCCCCAACTTGAAGAATTCAGATTACTAATCATACTCTGAAGAATGAACCTGAGACAAAGCTACAGGCTGGATCGTGGAAACAGAGACTGTATTCCTATTTTCTAGTAACGTGCTCTAGAGAAATCACGAAATGCCCCAGGCTTACATTATTCTTTAGGAACTACTCGAGGTCACCAAAGCTTCACCTTCACTGAGCCACCAAACAAGCATTCACACAGCCACAGGCCAGGCAAAGGGGACTTTTGTGAGACTCTCCCTCCTGTGTGCAATGAGCGGTTCAATTCTGTTACACTGGACCAAGCTAGCCAAACCGGCAGTCTCAACAGAAAACCTTGAGGGCCTACCTGAGGCCACGTATATTAATAAAGGGAGAGACCTGCGAGCAACCTTCCCACCAACATTAACCACACCAAATGCAAGTCTAGCCAAGGATTCTCATAACTGGTTCTTGTTCCGACACAAGACCGAGAAGAGCCATTTGTTATGGCCAACGGTTACTCTACCTCTCCTCTGTAAAAAGCCGCGGCCCTCGAGGAGCTTACTCAAGGTCTCCACTGAAGAACAAAAAACGCGGGTAAGACTGGTTTCCTTTCAAGTTATGACTCAACTTTGGTTAGCACACTTCCACTCGGGCTACTAACATTTGGGGGCCAGAATGTCACTCTTTTCAATCGGCTGTACAGCAAACAACCTCGCTGCCTTTTAGTCATATAAAAAACCACAAGAATATTTTCTTTTGACTCTTCTCTCCACATCAGACCCACAGCCAGGCTAATGCTAAGGTCTATCTTCTCACAATCTCCTAGAAAGTGGCCTGCCTGGACTTGCCTACCTAGCTAAAATGAAAGGCAAGAAATCAACAGCTTCATGTTAATTATAAATAAGGGGATCTGGGTACTGAACGTGTCCGTGCAACAACGGAGCAGGAAAGCATTGTGCTCCATCCCTGTCTAAGTTTGGAGCCACATCCCTTGCAAGTGGGGACACAGGGACCCAAGCAGAGGCGCGGGTGGAACCCTAATGGCTTCTCGCAGCTTGCTGACCCAGGAGCAGAGCAGCTGAGGGACAAGCTCTGTCTTGTACTTCACCTCCTCCTCCTCGCGGCAGCAACAAAAAGGGAGGACTGTGAGTCTACAGAACTAAAAAGGAAATTAAAAAGACAAAAGCTGTATTCGCTTTTCTTGCTCTTTCTTGGAGCTCTGAAGATCTGCTCTTTGCAGATGGTGATCTCCTGTGTGCTTGTGCGCACATTAAGGGTTTCATGATGCTGGCCCAGGGACACAGCTCAGGGCTCTCACCACCCTATGCGTCTAGTCCCTGAGTTCAATCACCTGCACAGCAACACTAAAAAAAATAAGATAAATTATACCATCCTTTTTGGCTTTGAGGTTTTATTATTATTTGCATTTTTATTATGTTATTTATGACTCTTTAGTATAAAAAGAATACTCAAGACTGAGCTTTTCCTCTGTACCAAGCCCCATAGTCAGCATATTAAAACTATCTCCTTTACTCTTACAACTGCTATATATCGGATATGAATAGTATCCCTCATGAAAACTTAGGAACCTAAAGCATGAAGAGATGGACTTATGGGAAGTCACACTAACAAACGGGAGGGCCAAGGTGCAGCTCTAGGTCCTGTGTCCCCAGACCCCCTTCTACCATCCACTGCAGGATGTCCTTTCTCCCTTTAAAGCACTGAACTCATATCCTCAGCAAACCCATAGGCTTAGCACCAGGAGCAAAACAAAGTAGTGGTTGCAAATCCCACCATGGCTTCCCCAGGAGGCCTCGTCTTGGGTCTCTTTACTCCACCCCTCACCCCTTCGTTCTGTTCATTACTTTGCCCCTGAGTGCTCCTCCTCCCATGCCTGCCCCTCTCTTCCCATTCCCGCGTTCCTGCCCAGGCTGGCTAACTTTCACTCAGTCCTAAGGATGCAACTCACCGGCCACCTCTCCTCAAAAGGCTGCTTCCACTCCTGTAGCTTCTACCTCGGAATTCCTACAAAACATAATATTTATACTACTGACTTGAGATTTATGTTTAACTTTTTCCTGTTACTTTTCTATTTGAGAATAATCTCCAGCCTGAATTCATTATGTACCACTTTTTCCACTGATTATGAGATCCTCGTAAGCAAAGACCATGCATTAAAACAGCTGTATATGCACACACATGACACTTGGCATCTGCGGCATGACGAGCAGACGGTAAGTGATCACTGAGAGCCGAGTTAGCAAACCCGCCACAGCCTGTAGTTTGAAACCAGCTGGCTTGATAGGGAAAGGAGTTAGTGGTTTTCTCAGAGCTCCAGAGAGTGCTGTAGAATATAATTACTGGCTGAGGAGTCTCTTCAGGTGCACAAAAGAGTCCTCCAAACCCTCATGTTTCAACTTCTCTCACGGGGTCCCCTCAGACCCCTAAATTCCAAACGAAAATTATGGCCCTCATCACCAGACCCTGACAAACAAGGCCAACTTTTACTCGCAGGTTTCACTTACCTTCACACCTGTGGTTTCAAAGGTGTCCGATTTCCTCTGAAGTCTTTCTGAGAAGCTTCATGGCCTATCCTGGTTTTTCCACCCTGCCAGTCAGCCCTGTCAACAGTGACAATGTCCTTGTCAAACAAAAGTCACTTTAGCTATCAGTTTTCAATTGTCTTTTAGTGAAGATAATCCCTGCTTCCCAGGAAACTGTTTCTTTTCTAGAGACTGCAGATACCTCTTATTTAGAGTTTCCAAGACTTCTTTAACAAACCTCTCTGTCCAGACCATTTCTCACCATTTTCTGAAGATCCCGTAGAAAGGATTGCTGTACCTGTACTTTGCACAGTTTGTATTCTGAAAAAGTTTGGCCTGTTATCTCTGTTTCAACCACATGTGGCACTCACAGAGTTGAGTATGCCTGAGAAAGGTGTGTGCACTCTGGGGGAAGCTTTTAAATCACTTTGTATTTTCAATACAATGTTTCTTTATCCTTCCCAGGAGCCCATCCTTTGGTGACCTGAGCTAAGTGAGAACAGTTTTGTCAACTGCAGAGTTCTGTCATCTGTTTTTATTTTTGTCTTTCAATCCGTTACCCCAGGAGGAAGTCATATGATAGCAGATGTAACCATGCAAAGGGACCTCATTCGCACATCTTCTGTGTGTACTAACTGGGGACACGTAAATCAAGAAGTAAACAACTGTGTCACCTCTGCTGTCCTACGGCCATCTCTCCATTTGCAACCTGCCAGTTCTTAGTCCTGAACTTGGACCCTTTATAGAGGTTGAGTTTTAGTAAAGAATAGTTAATTCCTCATTTTACTGTGAAGTTCAACTGTGCCCTGAGCTTACTATCTATGTTTGCTTCTAGCACCTGCTCACACTGTAATCCTCTACCTGTCCCCGTGCCCTTTATGTTGCTGCTTATTAATTGTGTGCTGAGAACGAGGTATGCTACAGAAAGAAAAGCACTGGGTACGAATGGAAGGCAGCTACGCTCACCACTCTACCACCAACGCAGGCCCTACTGGGTAACAGTGATAGGAATGATACCCTGTATGCCACTTAAAATAATCCTACGAGGCTCTAAAAACAGGTTCCTCTCCTCTCCGGGACTAGGTCTTCACACAGTCAAAAGTAACGCAAAAAAAGCAGGCAAACATTGTAGTGTACACCAATGCATTTTCAGTGACCAAATGCTGGACATGTCCATGGTAAAGTGTAAACACAATTCATCTTCAGGAAACTGCTGGAAATGTCTATTTTTTAAAACTTATTTCCCTGAAGTCAGTCAATGGCAAATCAAAAGTTCTACCTTTCTTTCTAAATGACAAAACAATCCCTGCCCAAGAATCAGAAGTTACACATTCAAATTTCGTATCAACAAGGCACTAGCCACGCAAACTTCGGCCAGTTATTTAGGCCCCCAAATATCAGTCACATGCAAAGCACAGGTTTTGCTCCAACTATGTTACAGGGATGTTACAAGAAAGGACTGAGTTAATGCTTTGTAAACTTTAAAGCTCTGCATAAGTAGAAACTTATGTAGAAAATATTAATATTTTATTTTAAATTTTCGTATTATAATTTTTTGTGTCCTTCCATTTCTCAAATGTACTCTTGTAATATACCAATGAGTCTTTTCTGGAATACTGAAAATTTTCTTTTTGTTGTTTTTGTGATTTAAGCTTCATTTGTATCTCTCTGCAAAATAAAGCCAAAGGAAAATCAGCTCTTCCTTAAACTACTTCTGCATAAATATGCAGGTGCTCTTGCCTTTCATTTTGTTAAATAACTAAGGAACTAGTTTTCCTTTGGGAATTGTTTTAAATGTTCTGGGCCCATAAGAAAAAGAGAATGAGATCTCTTTAAAACTGACTCTGATATTACAAACGCACTCAAAATTAGATACTATTATAACATCAACACCTACCTTTCACCTACAGATTGCAAGATATATTATAAACACTGTCACTGCAAGGTTTGCCCCAGTATTATTATCTTTATTTTTAATAGGTGAACAATTTTCAAGTAGTTTGCAAAAGTCATACATGAAATCCTAACATTGTGTTCAAAAAGTAAAAAATAGAAAAGTAACAATGCTTTGCCTAGAAAGGAGCCAGGGCCTTTAATTTGGAGAAGCAAAACTAGGGACAGGACTCTAACTGAATTCATTGCTAGCACTGGGAGGGTGTGAAGTCACTGTTTCCAGCAGATTTACCCCATCTGTCCCCTCATAGCAGTTTGGTAGGACAGCTTCTTTAAATCAGTACGAAAGCATATTACCATGCTACCCATTCTAATTTTCTTCTATAAATGTTTAATAAAATAATTAGGTCTAATGATATCTAGTGCTAAAATGGGTAATTTGTAAAATCCAGTGAAAACTTTTAATTTGGTAAAAAAAAAAAAACAAAACAGCTAATATAACTAAAGGATTAATTTCTTCCTAAACTCTTTGATTGATGCTTTGGCATTGTAAAATTCTACTCAAAACTGACCCAAAATAAAGCTATAAATGAACTCTAGTATTAACACTTGTTATGAAAGATAGCTGTTTGGTATCTGATGGTACAGTGTTTTATAGAAGTGGTAACACTAAACCAGACCTTACAGAAATTCACAAGAGAAATTCTTGGTGAAAGCAAAGGTGCAGGATGTAAGATGAGTTGTAGTACAACTTAGGGTAAAACCTGATGACTTAAAATCTCCAAGAAAAATCTTTCACTTGTAAGTTAAGTTGTCATTTCAAATTCAATACTATTGGGCTTTATTTAGGAATATAAACCTACCAAAATAGATGAGGACGTTGATGACACTGTGTCAGCAGGGAAGCCAGTGACCTGAGCTAATGCTGAGAGTATATGATTCAGCTGTTCACTGACTCATGGGTTCATTGATCCATTTTCTTGAGATTAGATCACAATGAATATTAACTACAGAGAGTTGCTACACTGTGACAATAGTGGTTAATTTTCATAAAACATAAGTAGCTGAAAGCCATATTTCCTTCTGTGACACAAAGGAGAAATTGTTTTATGAAGTACAGTGAGAACTGACAACTACAGAGAGAAGCAGTGATTCACACTCTGAATTTACACACTGATTATGAAAACAAAGCTTCATCTCTTTGGATTTTCACTCCTTGTTAGCAAAGAGGCCAGTGATCCAAAGGACTCTTCTAAAAGTAAAAATAAATACATGCTGTAGCTTGAAGGTAACTCTGTAGAAAAGTGAATTTCAGGTTATACCTTTTAATAACCTTGAATCAGAAAATGTATCCTTTACGGCAATTATTTTTGACTCAGTGATTTACTGCTTGCTGAGGAAAAAACCATAGTATCTTGGTAGAACCAATGTAGATATTCTAAAAAGCTTTTGCTTTATAAATAGGAGTTAGCAGCATCTCATGAGAAAGTATTCTTTATAAAGCAGCATAATGACATTAGGATACATATTTCAATACATATGGGAGCATTCTGAATAATGCATTACCTAAATGATCATTTAATTGAGGCATTAAATTTTGTTTTCTTCTCACAAGCATTACTCATTAGGTGTAGATTCTCACATCATTCTAAAAGGAGGGTGAATCTTATTAGTCACTGAGATTAAGTTTACTTCATCAATTCACCCTTGAACAATTCAATGCTAAAAAAACGAAAAGTGAAGAGACCAGAGGTCAACAGCAATAGCAAGTAACCCACTTAAGACCACTGGATTCTGCTTTTCTTAGAGGAGGCACTAAGCAAATTGAACAGAAATCTAGAAAACATGAAGGACTAGTCAAAAAATGAGAATAACAACTTAAGGAAAACAAGAATAGATTTATTTTAGTGGAGGATAAAATCTGTAAGCTTCAGTGACATTCTGAATCTTGGACTCTGATTTCTAATTTAGGGCAATTTCTAAAAGGAAATACGTTTAGAAGAATTCAAGATGCTATTCCAACCGTGATTTCTCAGCCATAAAGGGAAAAATTTCTCTTCTGCTCTTAGGAGCTTAAAATTCTGGATATGAAAGATCATCATCGCAGGGATTTCTTTAACTGCTTTTGCTGGAAGCCAAAACATATGTATCTTCACAGTGGACGGTGGCTGGGGCTGCAGCAGCTCCCTCCTCTCCACCCAGCCATACCTGTGGGCAGAGAACCACTCTTTCTGCCGTGATCTAACGGAGTGGAGAGGGGGTGAGTGGCAGCACTTAGGCCAAGTGGCATCTGTCCAGGTAAAAATGAGAGGGTGCAGCCCTTACTCAACTCCCTCAACTAGCAAGGCTCAGCTGATACCCCTTCCCACCTCAGCAAATACAGGTTGGCTCGCCACATGAGGAATATGCTCTCTCCTCCAATCGCTCCTGCAGGCATATGTGTGTCCCAGACATATTCCAGGAGGCCAAAAGGGTGGGCATATCAGGGCCTGCCTACTCTCCCTGCACGGAACCACAGGTGAGCTGTAAAACCCTTTCAGAAATGGGGGTGTGAGGTAATGACAATTTGAGCAGGTTGGTCTCTAAGGACATTGCTTGAACATGCCAGAGGCAGCTTAACTCAACTGATTAATAGCAGAAGCACCAAGAAAGAGCATCAAAAGGCCAGCCTATGAAGTCTTAATAGTTGGCTATAGTAGGTCAGAGGGTACTGTTTTTAATAATTGAGATACAATTTACATATCATAAAATGCACCCTTTTAAAGTGTATAATTGAGTGTATTCACAAGGCTATGCAATACCCCCGTTAACCAAGTTCATGACATTTTTATCACCCACAAAGAAATGCCCTGTCCAGCAGCAGTGTCTCCTAATTCTACATTTCAACTACCTCTTGGCAACCACTAATATACTTTCTATCACTATCAACATCATGTGCCTTTTCTGGACATTTTATATACTGCAAATGGGAGCCTACATTCTATAGCCTTTTGTTAAAAGGTTTCTTTTAATTAGTATGTTTTTTTTCAAGATTCATCCATTGAGTGGCAGGTATTAGTAATTCATTCCTTTTTATAGCTAAATAATATTCCATCGTACAAATTTACCACATTTTGTTTATACATTCATCAACTATTGGATATTTTGGTTCTTTCTACTTTTGGGTTATTACAAACCCAGCAAATATTAGTACACAAATTTTTGTATAAGCATGTTTTTAACTCTGTTGAGTGTAGAGATAGGAGTGGAACTGTTAACCCACATAGCAAATCTACATTTAACAGAAATAATGTCTTACAGAAATAATGAACCCTTTCTCAAAGTGGCTATACAATTTTACAGTGTATGAGTGTTTTAGCTTCCTGTATCTTCTCTAATATTTAATTTTCTTTACTTCAGTTATAGCTTCTTAGTGAGAGTGAATCACATCTCCCTGTGATTTTGACTTGAGTTTCACTAATTACTAATGATGCTGAGTATCTTTTTTTTAGAACTGGAAATTGAACCCAAGGGCCTCATATTAAATTACATCCCTAACCCTTTTTAAATAAAATTAAAAATTACTTTTGGAACCTACAACTAAATAGGTAAATTCCAAAATAGTAGCAAAATAATATCTTAATATTATTTTTTACTTAACAAACCACCTTTGTGTTTGGCTTTCTCCAAAAAAATTATACTGGATTAACTCCAAGTTCAATGCCTGATTATCTTCACTATGTGTCTTGAGCAAATAATGAAACATGAGCAGTTAATTTTGCTTGAACATTTTATTTCTACTCAGATCTTAGTAAATACTTAACTTCACATTATTGTCCCACATGATAATCAAACAGCCTACCTAAATAGGTAAAATCATAAAACCATTATAAACCGAGTCAATGGCATTTATGACATTAATGTACAACAGAAACTATGCTGATACACATGTGTCTTGGGCCCCATTAGAAATATACTTTTATACAATAGAGCATTACTCAGCTATTTAAAAAAAGATAAACTTGAGGCTTTTGAAGGTAAGTGGATGCAACTAGAATCCATACTCATAAGTGAAATAAATTGGACCCACACGTGTAAACATCATATTGTCTCCCTGGTGTAGGTTCCTGAAAGAATAAGTAAAACTCAAAATATACAATAGATACTAGGAAAGGGAAAGAAATTGCTCAAAGGAAGGAACAACTGGGATGCAGGAAAGAAGAAAAAAGAAAGAAGAAAGGCAAAATGTAAGTATATATATGAATAGTTGGGATAACTGTACTGCTGATGTCTGATGGTCTATTGAAAGGAACAATTAATGCTTAATTTTTTTTTTAATGTTCTGGCCAATTTTGCACACTTGTATCTGGTAATCTGAGTAAATGATTTGAAGACATCAATATGCAATGGAACAACCCTGGTGAATTCCTACCATCTTGTCTAGCGAAACTCTGTATTATCTCTAACGCTTTATCTAATAATTATTTTTTATTATCTTTAATGGTTTGAACAATCTTCTGTTCTTACATCTGATAATCTGAGCAACGCAGTTGAAGATAACAATACGTAATATAACAACCACTGTTAATTCATATCATTTTGTCTTGAAACTTAGTATCACTTTTAATGTTCTTGCTTTGTTTCGTTTATGTTTGTGATGGTGGTATGCTTTTATTGCTCTTTTTTTGCCCTCTCATCTACTACTCTTTAAAATAAAAAAAATTAAAAAATAAATGTACTAAAAACCCAGGCTTTATTAAGAAGGAGACCTTTGGACTAAGAGGGAAGACGAGTCATATAATCAAATATTAGAAAGAAATTACTCTCCAATTTTAACCAAATAAAGGAGGGAGGAAGAGCAGGCCATCACAGTTAATGACAGTAGGGGAAACAGCCAGCGTTCCAGCACAGACGGCTCACTGCGTCCAGAGCTGGGCAGTAGGCCCTCCAGGCATGCTGGTACTCTACCATTATTTCCTGAAATGAAACATAAACCTACATTTATGCTAACAATTGGCTATGAGACTGCTATTTAATCAGACAGCAAACAATGGAGAAAATTGGTAGAGTCACACTGACTTTAGGTCATCTCAAAAATCCCTGAAAATAGGAGTTAGAATGAGTTGGTCAGAAACAGTATTCAAAGAGCACTGTATTTTCAAATGTGATTTATAAAATGAGCAAAATGCGGTAATCTTCAAGGGTAAATGCCATATAATTTGAAAATTTGGAATATTTTGATGTTAAGACAAACAAGGAAAATAGCCTTATACGGCACAACTGCATTGTTTGGCTCCCTGTAGGTTAAATCTTCAGTGTTTCTCACAGTTTTACCTAGAAATCCAATGGTACCGTTAAATTGTAGAACGAGAGAGTCCAGCGGGAAGCAGGGGGCCTTTAACAGGGGAAAGCCGTGCTCCTTTGTGTGTCCTGAGATGATGTAGCAAATATTAATTGATGTATGGATTGAAACCAATCTTTGACTCCTGGGATAAATTTTGCTTGTCATTGTCTTGGTCAGCACAGGCTCCTATACTAAAATACCATAGATTGGAAGACTTAAATATTTATTTTCTCACAGTTCTGGAGGGTGGAAGTGTGAGATAAGAGGTAGTGTTAGGAGGGGGCCCAGCAAGAGGAGGCTGCACACCTATCCAGGCTTCAGCACATCTGCTCTTCCACTTGAACCATATGATCCAGCCGCTACAAGGATAGGCGAAGTGTCAGAGGCCTACAGGAATGCTTTTTAAGAGTCTTTTGAAAGTCCCTAAATGTGAACATCAGTGAAGGCCCCAGGATCTTGAGTAAAGTAGTGCCATTCCCTTCACATAACTACTCTGGAGAAGCAACTCTTAGCCTATTTCTGGGCTTTTCTAGAGAATGAACACTCAACCATGGATCACAAAATTACCATGAAACCTGAACTGCCTATATACACTAGGTGTTCTTTGACCAACCAATGGGTAAAGTTGGACATGCAGATCAGCTTTCCAAATGGGCACAGTATGTGTGAGCGCATGTCTAAGACGGTCCTAAAAGCACAGTAAGATACATGAAGAACCACCTCCAGTGCCCATGGTTGCCATTTCTATACAGTTTGTAGATGGTTTTGTATGCTGTGAAGTTCCACATTTTGGTTCCTTTCAAAAAACCATAGACATCAGGATTATATCTATCCCAGCTAACCTTGTATATACATATAAATCTTTTCATTTTAAAGAGAAAAAAATAACAAAAACATATGTAAAAAACAGCATAAAAACAATAAAATGATACAGAACTTTAAAACAAGGTGATGGGAAATTAACAACGATTGTTGTATTATATAATGTTATCTTCAAAGTGGTTGCTCAGGTAACCAGATATAGACAAGTAAGATTGATCAAACAATTAGACACGAAGATTCCTTTCAATAATGCAATAGAAATTAGTAATACAATTATCTTAGCTATAGTGTGTGTGTACGCACATATATATATATATACTTATTTTTTTCTTCTTTCTTTCATTTTCCTCTCTCCTCCTTCATCCCAGTTGCTCTTCCCTATTTGAGCAGTTTCTTTCCCTTTCACAATATCTATTGTACCCTTCAGATTTTGTTTACTATGACTTGAAGACAATAATATGCAATATAAGGACCACTGTTGAATTCCTACTATCTTGTATGGTAAAGCTCTGTGTCATTTCCAATTTTTTTTTACTTATTATTGTCTTTGATTGTTTGATCAATCTTGTACTCTTACATCTGGTGGGCTGAGCAACTTTGTTGAAGATAACAGTATGTAGTGTTGCAATCATTGTTAATTCCTACCATTTTGTTTTGAGGTCATGTACTGTTTTCATTGGTTTTGTGTTGCTTGTTTTTGTCTTCACTGTTGTTGTTTTGTTAGTTTTTTTCTCTTTAAAATAAAATTTTAAAAAATTATCTATCATTGGCTCTGGTAAATAATTTGGCTAAATGGCCAGGGACTTAGGAGAAATATGACTACAAAATTGGTGACACAAATATGTATGGGTAAAAAGGATACACCTCTCTGAATGAGCAAGAAACCTGAAGATATTTGTGTCCTCTATGAGTGTTCAACCAAGAGTGGCTTCAGCAGAGGAGGATTTTGATAATCAAGTGGATAAGATGACCTGTCCTGTAGATTCCAGTTGGTTGCTCTCTCCATCCAGCCTGTTATCACCCAGCGGGTTCGTGAATAAAAAGGCCACGGTGGCAGGGGTGGAGGTCGTGCTAGAGGTTAGCAACATGAATTCCACTAACTGATGCTGACCTGGGTAGGGCCACTGCTTAGTGCCCAACCTGCCAGTAACAGAGTCCAATGCTAAGAATCTAATGTTATAATGTTCCTTGGGGTGATCAACCAGATACCTGGTAAGAGGTTGATTACACTGGAACACATCTACCATTTAAAAAGAGGCATTCTGTCCTCATTGGAATATGGATTTTTGTCCTACTCTGGATATGGATTGCCTTCCATGTGGAAAATGCTGCTCCTCAACCTATGATTTTAGACTCACAGAATGCCTCGCCACCCAGCAGAGTGTCCCATGAACATTGCTTTCAGCGAAGGAACTCACTTCACACGCAAGAAAGGCATCAGTGAGCCCATGTTCATGGACTTCACTGTCCTTGCCATGCTCCTTACCATCCTGAAGCAGCTAGATGAACACAGCAGTGAAAGAAGCCTTTGAAGACTCAGTTACAGCACCCGGAAGGTGAGTGGCAAAACCTCACAGACTCAGGGTGATATTCCACAGAAGGCACTTGCTGCACTCTGAATCAGTGTCCAGTATATGGAACACTTTGTCCCATAGCAAGGATTTATGGGTTCAGGAATGAAGGAGTGGAGATGACAGTGGCATCATTCACAATTACCCCTAGTAACCCACTGAGAAAACTTTTGGTCATGGAATTATGTTCTGCTGGCCTAAAGAGAGGAATTCTTTTACCAGGAGATTCCACTCAACTCAAAGTCTGGCCATTTTGGCTTCACTGCTTCTGAATTAACAGTCAAAGAAGGGAGTTAAAGCTCTGGCTGAGGTGATTGATCATGACTACAAAAGAGAAAAAGGACTACTATTCTATAATCATGGTAAGAAAGAACGTTTGGGATACGGGTTGTCTCAGTATAATAACAGCTGGTGGTTAAGGTCAATAGAAAACTACAAGTCTATCCACATAAAACTAATAGCTCAGTCCTTTAATTTATGAAGGCTTGGGTCACTCACCAGCTAAAGAACAGGACTAACTGAGACGTCTTCTAAGGCAAAGAGAATGCAGAATGGGCTGTAGAAGAAGATAGCTTTAAATGTCACTTACGAATACGGAGCCAGTTACAGAAATAAGGACTATCACCATCACAGATACGTCTTCCTTCTTTTGTTGTGTCTTAATTTGTGTACACATCTACATATTTCTGCCTATATCCACACTTATGGTTTTGTTTCCTTTCATCTCATTCCTTTTTCATGTAAACAAAGACAGAATGACCTCATATAATAGTATTCAGGTATTATTAATTTTTTATATAATTGTCTTTAAGCTTCAGGATGCCCAGAAGAGGAAACATTACTCAAGAATTTTACCTCCTCTTCTGTGGAGAGGATTAGTATATTTTAAGATGATTAATTATGTAATTTTAGTTGAAATTATCACTTCATTGTTGTCCTTTTTTTTAGATTAAGTGTGGTTTAAGGCAATGTAAATGAGTGTCAAGTTGACAAGGGGTGAACTTGGCAGGGTTTTTTTTTATTTTAAAAAGAAAAGGAAAAAGAATAAACACAAAGGCAAAAACAAGACAACAAACTAAACAATAAAAATGATACAGAATTTCAAAACAAGGTGATTGGAAGTTAACAATAGTTGTTATAATACATATTGTTATCTTCAAAATAGTTGCTCAGATCACCAGACATAGGCATGCAAGATCAAGTAAACAATTAACATTAACTGTTCCTTTCAGCAAACCAGTAGAAATCAGTGGAACAATTACCCAAGCTATATATTTACCCTGCTTCTTTTCTCCTTTCTGGACTTGTCAGTTTTATGTGAGAACTTGCTTGGGCTACAGAGTACCCACATATTTGGTCAAACATTATTTGTGGGGCAGTGTCTGTAGGGGTAATGGTGGATATGATTAACGGCTGAATTGGTGGAGAGCAGATTGCCCCTCCTACTGTGGATAGGCCTTATCCAATCCATCAGAAAACCGATGGAACAAAAAGGCTGAGCCCCCAGCTATAACAGAACTCTTCCTCAATGACTACTTAGCTGAAACATCAGTCTCTTCCTACCTTTGAACTTGAACTGAAACATCGTATCTTGGGTCTCATATTTGCTGGCTCTTAGAATGGAACTAGTACTATCAGATTTACTGCTTCTAAGAAATTCAAACTCTGTCTGGAGCCACACCATTGGCCTCCCTGGGTGTCTGGTTGATGATTGCAGATATCAGGAGTTTTCAGCTTCCACAGTCATGTAAGCCAATTCCTTGTAATAAATTTCAGATAGACAGAAATCCTGTTAGTTCAGTTTCTCTAGAGAACTCTGACTAATACAGTTATGGTACAGAATTATCTTCATAGGTATTGCTGGATTCAATTTGCCAATATTTTGTTGAGGATTTTGTGCTTATCTTGGTAAGAGTTTGTAGTTATCTCTTCTTGTAATATCTCTTCTAGTTCATAATATCTCTTATAGTATCTCTTCCTGATTCTAGTATTAGAGTGAAACTGGCCTCATAAAATTAGTATTTTGGGGAAGTATTCTCTACTATGTTTGTGAAACATTTCTGAAAAATTGATGTTAATGTTTTATTAATAAATTTTACTTTTTTAATTTGGTAGTCTTACCTGGGAAAGTTCCTGAGCTTTCTGTGTAGGATATTTTTGTCTTTCTCATTAATCTTCTTGATATATGTCTACTAATATTTTCTAGCTCTTCTTGTGTCAGTTTTGCTAGTTTCTGTCTCTCAAGGAAGTTTTTCTTATTTCATCTAAGCAATTTATTAGCATGCAGCTGTTTATACTATTCTCTTATAACATTTCTATAATCTTACCAATAAAATGTTCCATCTTCAGTTTTGATTTTAGTAATTTCAGGCATCTCCTTTTTTCTTGTTCAATCTAACTGGAGGATTGTCCATTTTGTTGATCTTTTCAAAGGACCAACTTTAATTGATTTTCTATTATTTTTCTCTTAGAGCCATACTCAAACTTGTAAATTGATATCTTTATCTAATTTAGAAGATTATTGAAGTTATTTTTTCTTCTCTCTTCCACCCTTCCCTAAGAGTGATAAGGAGGCTCTGAACATTATCCTATGGGCTGAGTCATTTACATCCCTGGCACTTTCAATTCCTTCTGGGTTTAGCATCTGTTATGGCTTGATTCTAGATGTCCCCTAAAAGCCTCACACAGTCATAGGTGGGAAGTTTCAAAGGTGACTGGATTAATGTGTAAATGTGGATGAAGACTGATATTGGGATGAAGGGTGTGGGTAATGGAAGCCCCACCCAGGGCACGAGTGACACCAATCAATAGGCTTGTAGCTTGGGTGGCATATGAAGGGACAGAAAGAAGGCAGGCTTGCTGCTGTTGCCTGCTGCTTTGGCTTTTCCTGCCTGCTTGCCATTGACTATTTCTCCTCTGTGCTGCCCCCTGCTATGCCCACCTGCCTTGGGTAGCCAGCTGTGGATGACAAACCATAAGCTAAAACAAATCTTTCCTCATTTAACTTTGGATGTCTAGTGTTTTACCTCAGTAATGAAAAAAGTAATTAAAACAGCATCAAAAGATGACAAAAGGAGGAACAGGTTAGAGCATATCCTTACCTATCCCTTTCTGCTTCAAAATCTTGGTTCTGTTTGAAAATCTTAGTCACTTCACATTCCCAAAGACTTTCTTACATGCCAGAAGGACTTTTTCCCCATTGCTCCAGTTCACACTGGACTCCTAGGACACTGTAATGGTTGATATATTGTGTCAACTTGAGAAGTTTAGAAGCTTAACTCAGCAGGGGGCCAGGGTCCTCACTTGGTAAACATCCCCATCCTAAGCAAGAGGAAGGCACAGAGATGGTATGAGTGCTACACCTGCCCTATGTGTGTGTGTCAGGTCGCCTGCTTACAATATAAAGGTGGAAATGAGGCTTGCTCTTCTTTTTTGCTCTTGCTGCTTCTGCTGTCTTCTGCTGCTTTGAACTGTTGACCCTGTGCCATGCTGCCAGGCCCCCCTGCCTTGGAGCCAGCTGATTATGGACTGAAACCTCCACAAACTGATCTAAATAAATCTTTCCTTCCTTAATTTGGGGCATCAGGTATTTTGTCTTAGCAATGAGAGAAAAATAACCAAAAGACACTGTTTCCTCTGCTTACTCTTCATGAGTTAGTAATTGATACCCACTGTTGCTAGTCTTTGGGCTCAACATCCCTTGCTCCTTTTCTTAATGTTGCCCACATTTATGTAAAGTATCCATTTATTAAATTCCATTTGAGATCTCACTTAACTGTAATTTCTGTTTCCCCTCCCAGATACTAGCACTGTGTTCCTTGACTGGAGGTACATAGACAGTATAGTATGTCACAAAGTTAGCACTGGCTGAAAACACCAGTCAAAACTCCCACTTAGGAAAATTCCGTTTCTCCCTTTCTTCCTACCCTATTATTAACAATAGATTAGTTTTCAGACAATATTTCAGAAAAATATAACCTTTTACACACTTACAAAGTGGGACAACTTTAAAGATTTGTGTGACTTTATGATTCTGTTCATGAAGTTTAAAAACTGACAAAAATTAGTCTATGGAACTGCAAGTCATATAGGGACTATTTGGGGAGGAAGAAGTATAGAAATTGAGATGGAGGATGATGGCATCTTTTGAAATGTTCCAGTGTTCTAATGTTCCATTTCTTCAACTTAGTGGTGTTCCCAGAGGTTCCTTTTGTGATCATTATTGAGCTGCAGAGTCCCGAGGTAGTGAAGAACATGAAAAGAGGGGGAGATTACATCCGCCAGACAGAGGCAAACTGGCTTTTGTACCATACCCACTCTTAAGGCCAGCCTTTGCCTCATTATTTGTGAATGGATTAATCCTCTCAAATCAAACCTTACAAATCAAATCTTACAAACCAATAAGAAAATACAGGAAACTCAACATGAAATAACGAACAATTCAGACACCAAAACTGGGTGACTAATGAGCAGTTGATGAATTTTTCAGTGAAATAGTACTTGGATAAATGCAAAAGACAAAATATTTTACACCCATCAGATTTGCAAATATCATGAAGTTAAATAATATCAAGTGTTCATTAGGACAGAGAAATTAGGACCCTCAGGCAGACAGGAAAACAGACTGACTAAAAGATGGGGGTAAGGAGTATAAAAGAGTCCTTCAAATTTAGGCTTTTATAAAATTGAGATGGTTTGAAAATTTAAGGACAAAACAAACACAATACTGTTCTGTGATACCTGTGGTTTTGTATCAAGTGAAAATTCTACGGGGTTTTGGGGTGCACTTTCCTTTTTCTTGAGGAATTCATGGAGCGGTTTGAAATGCTAAGCATGGTTTGCCGCACTGCCCTATGCTATAATTAAGCCATTGGTTTAGAGGCCTGTTTGTCCTATTTGATGTGCTTTGTGAAATAGTGTTTTCCTTTTGTTGTTGCTGGAACTTTCTGACAAGTAATTGAGAAAGGGGGAGGTCTCCATGTATTTTTCTGCACTACACTTAGGCAATTGTTGTGTATACTGTCAGCTAAAATGCATGGCTCTGCCCGACTCTTTGATTTTAGTTAAGTGCAGGCAGGCAATAGTCAAGGAGACAAGAAGCGTAATTTAGAATCTGTGGTCCTTTGAGACACAAAATTAAAAAGCAGCCACAGAAATGAGTCAGCATATGAAGTTGGGCCATAACAACAGCAAGTCAGAACATTCTGGCCTCTTTCATCATAAGATGCACATGGCGCTTAAATACTCCATTGTCTGTGTTCCCTGTATTCTCACAGCACCCAAAGCTATATTCTTTCCATAACAGCTACTAAATTAATTTTGTGGATCAACTTCTAAATGCATGTGTGTGCACACATGGACACACACACAGCATGCAATATTGCAGATGAATCTCAAGTACACAGGTGTGAGTGTTCTTGTAGTTTTAAAAGTGTAAGGAAGAGTTAGTTGTGTATTTCCTTGGGTATGAAACAGCCTATGTAAGGTCACAGTAGACAAACAGATTAAGCAATGAAAACTTCTACAAAGTAACAGATGGCAGGACAAAACCCAAGGAAATAATTTTAAGGAACTAATTAAATTATAGGTTTTGAGGAGAAAAAACAAGCTCATGAATAGCACAAGAAATGCAAAGCTATCACCAAATACAAAATTTAATGATTTAAGAAATAATGGTAAGTGAAGTACACCAACTTACACAGTAGGAAGTTCAACTCTACCTGTGTTTAAATATGCTCCTCTAGCTCCATCTGCATCTCCACCAACTGCATGATCTTTCCAAGATTTGTTTGTCCTTATTATCTTGACACCCTCATTTCCAATTCTTTCCTAAAAGTAGTCACATCAACTTTTTATTTCCAACACTCCAGATCATGTTGCCAAATGACACATTAAACTTCAAGTCCTCTTCTGAGCAGACTTGTTAGGAGTATGTTTGCTCTTCTTCTTAAAACTGCTTTAAACTCTTTTTATAATGTCTACTGTAAAATACTTTTGGACTCACCTAGAGCTTATAAAAATAGTTCAGTATTTCCATGTGTACCTTCCCCCTACCTTCCTCTAATATCATCTTTCATAACCCTAGAGCCATAGTGCACTTTTACACCTTTAAAAGCTATTCCTGGCCCCCACACCCACACCCTCACAGGAGCCAAGCTGAACACTGGACAGCTTCAGCAGCCCGAGCGACTACACTCTCACCCTTCCCTCACCAGCGTGGGAACCAGACTAAAGCTTAGACAGCTTTGGGATCTTTGTTGACCATAACCCACCCACCCCTGCACCCTCATGGAAGTGGAGCTGAACCCTAGACAGCTTCAGGAACTTAGGTGACCACAACTGGCCCACACCCACACCATTGGGGAAGTGGGGCTGAGCCCCAGACAGCTTCAGAAGCCTTGGAGACTGTGCACCTCCCCTCTCCCAAGGGCATGGGAGCCAACTGAACCCCAGAAAGCTTCAGGAGCATCGACAACTACTCCCCTTCCACACACCCCATCACAAGAGCCATGCTGAGCATTAGGGACCATTGGGTCCTTGTCTGGCCACTCCCACACCACCATGGGAGTGAGGCTAGGCTCCAGGGAACCTCCAGGACTTTGAAAATGACAAAAAGAAGGAACAAAATGCAATCTCAGACCTCCACCCAACCCAGAATGACTGCAGGAGACATCAACACAGAAGAGCTTGGAAGTCATACACCTGAGATTTCTGAAACAATAGCAACTGAGTAAAGAAAGAACTCCATCAGGCCATAGAAGACATCAGATCAGAAATAATCTCACAAGTAAAAAAAGAAATGGCAACAATAATGAAAGAATTGCTCAGCACTTCTAAAGAAGACATAGATAAGGAAATAGAGGAGCATAGAAAAATAATGGAAACATTGACTGAAAAATGTAGGAAAGAATTAGAATGCATGAAAAAGATTCAAACAGATACCCAGAAAATTAAAAATTCCATTGAAAGCTGGCAAAACTGCTTGAACAAAGCTAAAGATAAGCTTTCAGACCTTGAAGACAGCATTGCAGTAATGATCACGAAAGGATCTCTTAAAATTAACAAGGAACTAAGAAATAACAATTCAACAGCCACACGACAAAGGAAAGAGAAACAATGTAAGATTAGTAGGTGTCAATGAAACAGCAGGTGTCAACACAAGTGACATAAAAAGACTATTTGCAGAAGTAATAGCAGAAAATTTCCTAAGAATGGGAAAAGAATCAGACACACAGTTAAGTTAGGCACATAGAATTCCAAGTAGTCATAACCAAAATAAATCTGTACACAGACATATAGTGATCAAGATTGCAGAAATTCAGCAAAAGAAGAGAATATTAAAATCTGTTAGAAGAAAAAAGCTAGATCACCTATAAAGGAAAGCTGATCAGAATTATGGCAGATTTCTAAACACAAACCACAAAGTCAAGAAGAGCTTGGAGTGAAGTATTTTAGGTCCTGAAGGAAAACAATTTCCAACCCAGACTGATGTACCCTGAAAAATTATCCTTCAAAATTAATGGAGAAATAAAATATTTCCATGATAAAGAGCAACTGAAGAAATTCATGAGTGTCAAACTAATCCTACAAAGAGTACTAAAAGATATTCTAGAAAGAGATAAAAATGACCACAATTTCATGAACAACAATAGAAAGGAACCACCAAGCAGAGCAAGCAATTAAACAGAGGGAAAAAGGAGGAACCAACAGCAGGAAAATAACATGACAAAGATAAGCCAGTACGTATCAGTTATAACCATCAATGTTAAACGATCTCAATTCACCAGTCAAAACAAACAAACAGGCAGAGTGACTCAATAAACAAAATCCAATAATATGCTGTATAAAAGGACATTTACTCAAAAGGAAATTCATAGACTAAAAATGAAAGGACAGAAAAAATATTCCTTGTGACAGGAACCCAGAAAAAAGGGGGTGTAGCTGTTCTGTTTTCACACAACGTGAACTTCAAACCAAGAATGATCAAAAGAGATAAAGATGGTCACCACATATTTGTTAGGGGAAAACTTCAAGAGGAAGAGATAGCAATCATAAATACAATGCACGAAAAACAAGACATCCAACTATACAAGACAAATTTTAACAGACCTGAAAACTCAAATAAAAAGCAACAGAATCATAGCTGGAGACTTTAACACCCCACTGTCACAAAGAAATAGATCAACTAGACAAAGAATCAGCAAAGAAATAACAAAACTAAACCAAATTTATGAACAAATGGATTTAGTAGACCTTAATAGAGTATTCCAGCCAACAGCATCAGCATACACATTGTTCTAAGCTGCACATGGAACATTCTCTAAAATAGACCATATACTAGCACATAGAACATGCTTAAGTAAATGCAAAGGAATTGAAATTATCTCATTCACACTACTGGACCATAGTGCAATGAAATTGGAAACTAATGACAAAAACAATCATGAAAACTCCATAAACACATGGAAACTAAATAACACCCTCTTGAACAATCAGTAGGTTACAGATTAAATTTAAAAAGAAATTAAACAATATTTATAATCAAACAAAAATGCAGATACAACTTACAGGAACCTGTGTGATGCAATGAAAGCAGTCCTCAGAATTTCCACATCAGGAAAACAGAATGAGCACAAATAAACAATATGCTGCACCTCAAGCTTCTAGAAAAAGAAGAGCAAGCCAAGCCCAAAGCCCAAAGAAGGCAGGATATGATAAAGATCAGCACATAAATTAACACAATTGAGACTAAGAAAACAATACAAACAATTAACTGAAGAAGAGTTGGTTCTTTGAAAAATAAATAAAATACATAAACCCATAGCCAACCTCATCAAGAAAAGGAAAGAAAAAACTGAAATTCATGCAATAAGGAATGAAAGGGATGAAATGACTATAGATCCTGTAGAAATTCAAAAGATCATCAATATCTACTTTGAAAATCTTTACACTCATAGGGTAGAAAATACAGAGGAAATGGACAGATACCTAGATACATATGAAGTACCAAAGCTGAATGAAGAAGATATAATAGCCTGAATAACTCAATATCAGCCAGCAAAGTTGAAAATGTAATAAAAATCTTATCAACAAAGAAAAGCTCAGGTCCTGATGGATTGACTGCTGAATTCTGTATGAAATTTAGAGAAGATTTAATGCCAATTCTTCTCAAACTCTTTAACAAAATTGAAAGGGAAGGAATTCTCTCCAGCTCATTCCTGGGGGCAAGTATTACCCTGATAAAACCAAAGAACCAACCAAAAAGAGAGGACTATAGGCCAATCTTCATAATGAATATAGATGCAAAAATTCTTAATAAAATCCTAGCAAACAGAATACAGTAAATCTTCAGGAGGATTATATTCCATGACAAAGTGGGATTCATCCAAGGCATTCAGGGATGATTCAATATATGCAAATCAATTAATGTAATATACCATATCAATATAGCTGTTATGGTTGATACATTTTGTCAACTTGGGGAGTCTGGAGGTTTAGCTGAGTAACTCAGCAGTTGTAGATCTTGGGGTGCAAAGGACATGCCCTTATCCTTCTGGGATGTTGTTCATTGTGTTAATTTGGGAAGTTTAAAAGGTTAACTATGTGATTCAGTAGGAAGCCAGGGTGCTTACTTTGTATACATCGTGAGCCTGTGGAAAAGGAAGGCATGGAGATTGTGTGAGAGCTACACGCCCCCTGGGTGAGGGTAGGATGTTTACAATGTAAGGGAAGAGAAGAGGCTGCTTGCAGCCATTCCTCCCTTTTGCTCTGGTTGTTTTTGCTGTGCTCTGCTACCGTGAACAGTTTGCCCTCTGCCATGTGCCATTCTGCCTCAGAACCAGCCAAGTATGGACTGAAACCTCCACAAACTGTAAGCTAAATAAACCTTTCCTTCCTTCATTTTGGGTGTTGGGTATTTTGTCTCAGCAATGAGAAAAAAGAACCAAGACAATAGCCAAAGACAAAAATCACATGATCATCTCAATAAATGCAGAAAAAGCTTTTGATAAAGTCCAACACTCACTCATGATAAAAAAAAAAAAACAAAAAAACAGAAAATAGTAATAGATGGTCTTTATCTCACTCACTCTGATAAAGGCTATCTATGACAAACCAACAGCCAACATCATACTAAATGGACAAAAATTGAAAGCTTTCACTTTAAAATCAGGAACAAGACATGGATGTCCACTGTCACCACTCCTATTCAATATAGTTCTGGAAATATTAGCCAGAGCAATTAGACAAGAGAGAGAAATGAAAGGAATAAGGATAGGAAAGGAAGAAGTAAAATTATCATTATTCACAGATGACATGATACTCTACATAGAAGATGCCAAAAACTCCACCAAAAGGTCTATAGATTTAATAACCAAGTCAGTAGCATAGCTGGATACAAAGTCAACACTCAAAAATCGATAGCATTCCTGAATACAAACAACAAACAGACTGAGAGAGAAATTAGTGAAACCACACCTTTCATAATAGCATCTAAAAAAATGAAATACTTAGGAATCAATCTAACAAAGGAAGTAAAAATCTGTGCAGTGAAAATCACAGTACTCTGAAAAAAGAGACAGACGTGTATTTCAGAAAATGGGAAGATATTCCTTACTCATGGATAGAAAGAACCAACATTGTGAAAGTGGGCATACTCCCAGAATTATTGTACAGGTTCAATGCAATCCTAATTAAAATACCATTAGTATACCTCACAGATCTAGAGAAAATATTCCTAAAATTCATCTAGAACTGTAAGAGGCCTAGAATAGCAAAAGCACTCCTGGGAAACAAAGGCAAAGCAGAAGATATCAGAAACTCTGACTTGAAATTATACTACAAAGCTACTATAATAAAATCAGCATGGTACTGGCAAAAAAAGAACTGAAGATCAAGGGAACAGATTAGAAGATGTAGACACATCTACAAACATACTCAACCACCTTTATCTTTGACAGAGAGGCCAAAGAAGTTCACTGGAAGAAAGATAGTCTCTTTAATAAGTGGTGCTGGAATATGCAAAGCAGCAACTATTGTTGGTTTTTATTTTTTATTTTATTTTTTTAAATTTTTTGTCTTTTGTTTTCTGTTTTTTGTGTTTTTCTGTTGTTGAGATGATTAATTGTTTGACCAATTTCGTATGTCTGTATCTGTGTTCATGTATATACACTTCGAAGATGTCAATAGGTAGAGCAACAACCATTGTTGAGTCCATGTCACCTTCTCTGTAAATCAGCTTTGATTGTACTATTTCTTATGCTAATTTGTGTCTGTCTGTTAATATGTTTTTGTGCTTTTATTTTTTAAAATAAAAAAAAAATAAGTGGTGGTGGAAAAACTGGCTCACCACATGCCAAAGACTAAAGCTAGACCCATGCCTTTCACCATGCAGTAAACTAAAGTCAAAATGGATCAAAGATCTCAATATTGAAACAGGAACATAAATCTACTGAAAGAGAAAGTAGGTAGTAGTCTCTGCATTGAAGTCCTTTCTTGTATATCAAATTGTGTGCTCAAGCCTCCATCTTGATACCTACTACATATGTATCTCACTTAAACATGATGGCTGGCTAGCTAGCAAGTAGGCTGTCTAATTTGTCAGCTGCTAGTTTTTCTACTTGTGTACTTCTCACACTAAACTATAAATTCCATGAGAGCAGGACTTTGATTGTGGTCCACTGATGATTCTGTATGACATAAGGTAGATACTCAATAAATATTTTTGAAGTAATAAATAAGCAGAGGAGCAGTTAACACACAGAAATGTTCTAAGTGAATATAAAATACACTGTTTAGTAAAGATGGTATTTGAAATCTAGGTTAAATATAAGACTTTTGCAAAGAATAGCTGAAACTTCTGTCACATGATGAAATACTGTTGTTATCTGGATACATCTACTGTGTTTTGGATCCATAAATTCCCCTAAATGTCTCATGCTCAGGGTTAGGGCCTTTATAAAGTTACTGGATAATAGAGTCACTGTACTGATGATCAGTTCATTGATGGGTTTGCCACTGAGTTCCTTTAGGAGGTAGGTCCTGATTGGAGGATGCAGGTTATGAGGGATGTGACCTGGAAGGACGTGTTCTTGTCCCTGGCTCTTCCCCTCTGTTTCTGCTTCCTGGAATGGCACTTCCAGCGTGTCATTTCTGTGCTGGAACCAGCCAACAATGGACTGAACCCACGGACTTTATAAGCCAGAATAAACCTGTGCTTTCTTAACTTGGAGCTGTTAGGTGTTTTGCCCCAGCAACAGAATACATCTTAGTTCTATTGTATGACAAAAGCCATTAGTTACAAATACCCTGAAATATCCATAGGCAGTTAGAAATGTGCTAACATTGAATATTTCAAATATAATACTTATTCTTTAATTTACCTCAAATAATTTGCAGGTAACTGAAGTGAAATAGGAGCTCACTAATTTCCCTCTACGTGATCTACAGAAATGTGTCGTGTGGTTTAACCTTTGTCTATGCAACTTCCTTCCTGGTCACCACTCCAACCATAAGGAGACTCACCTGAGCGATAAAGGTATGAGGGCTTTAAATCATACCCTTGGTTAGCTTAACGGGGCTCTACATTTTTCTTCTTTTATCTATGAAGAAGATATATGTGTATGGATTACATGTATGACTGCGTGCTTATTATTTGTGTTCCTCATTCTCCTGGAGGCAGTGTTCTATTTTTAAATAATCCCCAAAGATAAAAAGCACTTACCTATTTAGCAAAAGACAAAATATGAACTCCCTACCCTTTTCATTTAAATTTTGTACATATGCATACTATATAACAACTTCTGAGAAAGTGACTCTACATTATAATGACATTGTCTTTAAGCCCGTAGAAAGGTTGGTAGAGTTACTCCTAATATTACCAGGATCAGAAAGAGATCAGAGTTGGGACTTTACTCAGACAGCATTCCCACAGTCCAGCAACTCAATATTCTTCCTTGGGTCTGAGCTGGCTCCTTCGTTCCTTTATTGTACTTGACTTCTGTTAGTGCACATATCTTTTTATTCCAGTCAAAGTACAGGAGGACCTCTTTTCTCCTTAGTTTAGTGCAACGAGGTCCAGAGTTTACAAAGTAACATGCACCAAGAGACCAAAGATGACCAAAAAACAACAACAACAAACTCACAGAATGTAAGTGATTGCTTAATTCCTTCTCTCCAAGAGGGTTCCAGAAACAGCATTGCCTAGTCTATCATCATATCACAGATTTTTCTGAGAGCCTCAGCATTAGCCTGATTCTCCTACACCCACTGAGCCCTATTTCCTGGGGTCGCTGATTGCCTGAAAGCCCTTCCCAGGGGAATCTTTGGATTCTTGGTTCAAGATACTGAAGCGAACGAAGTAAAAAGGCTCAAGGTGAACTGCGCCAAGTGTAAAGCACAGTGATGGCTGGGCACAGCGGTGCACATCTATAATCTCACCTACTTCAAAGGCTGAGGCAGTAAGACTCCCAGTTTGAGCCAGAGTGGGCAATTTAGTGAAAACTTGTTTCAAAATAATAATCATAGCAAGAAGGGTTGAGGATATAGCACATTGATCCCTGGGTTCAATCCCCCATACCAGACATTCACAGACATAAATGCGATAAGAACTTGTAAGTGAATGTCAACAATTTCCCTTCTCCTCTGGGAAGTAATCTGCAAGCAATAAAGAAATGGGGAGAATGACTACATAGCAATTGCATTTTTACCCAAACTGGGAAACAGATATAATTTAGGAATAAATGGAAAATTCAAAAATTGGTGAAATGACCAAGCAGTGTCTGGTCTCACAAAGATCACTGTGAAATGCAAAAACTGTAAGTAACTGGCATTCTGCTGCAAGGTGAGGTAACTACAATTAATACACTACTGCATATTGAGGATACCTGGAAGAGAGGACTTTGAATGTTCTCACAATAAAGAAATAATAAATGTCTGAAATGATGAGTATACAGTGGTACCTTTGTTCATGAACTTGATTATTTTCACAATTCTGGTTGCAGAATTCATTCCACAATAGTAATTTGGTTGCAACAAGGTATCATTGTATTTTTTTTGTTATTGTTCTAGGAATCAATTTCAGGGCCTCACACTTGCCAGGCAGGCACTGTGCCACTGAGCTACATCCCTGGCCCAGTACCACTGTATTTATTACCCTGAGTTGATCATTATAAAGTATGTCCGTGTATCAAAATATGACATTCTACTCCATAAATATGTGCCATTTTAAAATGACAAATATAACTTTAAAAAGTGGGAAAAAAATTCTCTAAGCAAGAGCCATTTTATACAGAGGATCATAAAGCAGAAATACAAAACTATATGGTAGAGTTGGCCAGATAATAGGAGCTACAACTTGAATAGGGGAAAACTTAGGAAAGAAATAACATAACAATCACAGGCATAAGTAAAACTGGAAAGAGGACAAGGTTAAACAATGTTTGTAGGAAAGTAAGATACATACAGCACAAACATTGGAAAAGTCAACAAAATAGAATAAAGAAATAGAGATTTCAACAGGAAAAAGGGACAATAATGAACTTAGAAGGCCAACTAACATACTCAAATGAGAAGAAAGAAGAAAAGCCGTAAGATCATATAAAATTGGAAGGAATAAATGAAGAACATTTTCTGCAATAAGTAGAAGAACATGTCAGGAGTAACTGACCCAGAATGATCATATTAGATCATGATACAGTTATTGATTTTTTAAAGAGAAAGAAGTTTTTGCATAGTCAGGCAGAAAGGAAGCACAAGGAACAAAAGTGGGCTAAATTTAATATCCAGAGCTGAAGATAACAAGTTAACTAAATGGGGAAGGAAAGAAAATCTGACCCTAAAAATCTCACAATCCACCAGAAAAAGGCTGAAGAAAACAACTTCCAAAAGGCAAGAACTCAAGGAATGTTTACTTCATAAGGTTTTTTTTTTAAAGAAATCATTAAAGAATAAACTGTAGCCAATAAACAATGACTAGGAAAACTATGGTAGTTGGACAGAAATGAAACATTTAACATACATATGTGGGACAAAATAGCATTAATATTTTTGACAAAATAGAAATGATACAACTGCAAAAATACTTGTGAAAGAGAGAGTAAAATTTGTCTTAATGGTAACCAGTAAAACCAGAGAAACTGTACATACATATAAAAAGCAAAGAAAATAAACAACAAAGTTAAGTTTTAAGTTATAAAATACAATATAAAGAATAATACAATATGCCAAAACTAATCATAGCAATTTTCAGTAGACTCACTACATTATTTTGTTGTACTAGAGTCTAAGCTAATATGTCAAAGAAACCCCCAAATGTAGTGACTTATAGAAAGTAATTTTTTCTCAGGTTGCTCAGATATAAGCATTCCAAGATTGCAGGGACTCCAGTCTGTCTTGCATCGTAGATATCTGTTCTCACCAGCATTATCTACGCTGATGCCCTAGGTGCACATGTGCAAAGGAAAACTTGAGAAAATGGCTTCTCTTTAAAATAAATTTGTGCAGTTTTTTTCCACTTATGTATTTGGTTGTGCGTACAAGATACACTGCAAGGAAGATTGCAAAATACTGCAGGAATTGCACTATGGAATTTCTTGGGAAATTTACATGGTTTCCTAAATCTGAAATTCCAAAAAATTTGTCAAAAAATCAGGAATAGAGAGGAACACACAGTGTTCTTGCAGGAATGGAAATATTACAATCAAGATAGTGACGTTACTGATTGGAAAGAATCCACTGAGCAAATTGAAAGCAAGAACAGGAAACACAGCCTTGGGGAGATGAAGGGTAAGGTCTACATTTCTGGGGAATGGGGACTGGAGCAGAGGGAAAAGAAGCAACATAACTTCATCAGTCATCTGTAGCTGCTGCTGTGTTATGGACAGACAGTGCTCTGGCCATCTACATAGAACTGCTCTTAAATCTACTCCGGGATAATGGTCATCACAGGTGTTTGAGGAACTAGTCAACACTGGAGAGAGACTCACCTGAAAGGACTGAAGGAAGTATTCCTTGCAGCTTACACAAGAGTAGTGTTCTCATTATGCAGAGTGAAAAATCTCATAATTCAAGAAACTTTGGGTAGAGTACCCACAAAACCATTCGGCTTAGTACTGGTGCTTGCCTAACCCAGTGCGAAGCTCTCCTCCGGTTATTTGCCTTAGTTCACATTCTGGTGATCAGAATATCATAGCATATACCAGTAGGGACAAGCATTTCACAATCTTTTTCTGACCGGATGGCACAAACATGAACAATTTTCAACTGGTGGTCTGCAGCTCCATGAAATGCACACAGGTAACCTAGGTAGGTATCTTTGTCACTTTTTTCACTGCCGGGACAAAACACCTGGCACCTGCACCTAAAGGAGAAGTGACTTGTGTTTCCGTTTTGGTCCGTGTTGGCAGGCTTAAGCACAGGGAAAGCGTGGTGGAAGGGTGTGGGTGGAGGAAGGCTGCTCGCATCATGTCAGCCAGGAAACAAAGAGAAGGGGGAAGCCCAGGAGAGAGATGCACCCTGCAGGTCCTGCCCTCAGCAATCTGCCTCCCCTGTCAGGTTCTACCTGCTAACAGCAAGTCAGCTCTCTTCCAAAAGCTCTGCCTGTGAGCACATGACACTCTTGGAGGACATCTAGATATAAACCACCACAGCGGAATAGGTTACAGTGACAGAGAATTGACCCTCAGTGGACTTGCTAGCATCAGATGAGAAGCAAAATGGTACAAGTAGGCTGGGTGGTTGGGTTCTTCTTCTAACTTTACAGTTTTGTGCATGGGAAGATGTGCCATAACAAATAACCTTATATACAAGAATTCTCACCATGTCTCATTCTGGAAAAGTTACATTGTCATTTCCACCACAAAAAATAATGGTAAAACTTTCCAAGGACAGCTAATAGTCCTTTCCTTCCTCTCCGGATTACTGATGGTGGTGTTGAGTTTGTACACCAAGTAGCAGTGAAGATAAGCAGAAAGTGGGGAGATGCTCCAATATTTTTCCCCAATTCCATATTTTGTTGTTTCAAAAATATTTTAATACATATGCTAATTTGTTTCATTTATACTACTAGTTTACCTTAGATGATTGAGAAAAGACATTTCTGTTATTATCTTTCTTTTTTTGTAAGAATTTCTTTGGTCTATGTCTTGTATTCTGAGCATACTTTGAAAATAATGATACACAGTGTATTAACTATAATTTTTTATTTTGTTATGAAATTTATTTTTTCATAAAATAAAAAAATAGGGGCCACATCTGTTAATAGTGCTGTTGTTTCCTTTCACCTAGTGTCTGTATTATTCGGCCCCGGGCTTTGCTTTGCTTTAGCTAGAACAACATATTTCACAAAGGACGCCAAATTGCAAGAGCCAGCTTGGAATCTGGAGTTTCCCATCCACATGAAAAAATGCTGCAAACATGCCACGGATGTATGTCACAGCCACAGAAAGGAAAATATGGCATTGCAAAAGGTGTGGGAAGGGAAAAAGAACAGGCAACACAGTGGTTATGTATAAGGGGAAAAAACTATTTTTTCCTTGAAAGATGACTATGACTTATCTCAAGCATGGATATTAGTTCTGAAAAATTTTTACACATGACAGTCATTGGTGTACAACAGTGACACACAGAAGCACCTCACTGGTCTTCTAATGTTCTTTAAACTTTTTCAATGTTTTGGGTACCTTATCCTGAATGAATGAGTGACAGATACACGATGTGATTTTTAACCACAGAAACCTCTGTCACAGTAACATAAAAGAGCAATGAAAATGGCTATGAAACCAACCTGCTTCTGTGACTTTGATGTGGTCGGGGTTGCCTGGGGCCTGTGAGCACCAGCCTCATGGTACACTTCAGTACCTGTGGCTCTGTGAGTGGCCACTGATCCTTATGCATCCAGCTATATTCACTTGCAGGTCCAAAGTATGCAGTTCCAGCTGAAAATGGGTTTGTCTACATTCATAGGTTGTATTGAACCTGGATCCCAGGCCATCTCCAAGTAAATAATTCAGAGAGAAGTTTGAATGTGTGTATCTTACCAAGTCTAAGAAATTTAACTCAAGTTATACATTTTCCTGATGTTTTATTTTCTATAGGATACAACTCCTCTTTGCCTTCAAATGCCAGCCCCATAGGACCTTTGCCTGGCTAGTTTCCAGATTTGTATGTCATCAATATAATGCCGCCAGGCAGCCATCGGGGAACATTGGTTGAAACTATGATGCCTCTTTTAGGGTTTTCTCTTTTCTCAGGCCAAAAGAGAGTTCATAGAATATTTAGTATAGTTACATAAACTAGAAAGCAGAAAAAAAAAACCCAGTGGGTTGACATCACAATTCAACTCAAAATTTGTAATTGAAGTGAATCTGAGTAGGAAGATGGATATATGTTGAGACCAGCATGCTAAATGAGATAAATCAGACACAATGGTGAACTATCACATGGCTTCTCTTATATGGAAAATCCAAAGTACAAACAAGTTAGAAGCAAAATAAAAGAAAAAAGAGAGGAAAGAGGGCAACAGACTTGAGGAGCTAGAAGGAGGTTGGGGGTATGGGAAGGAAGAGGGGGGAGGAGAATGGAAGGATCAAGGTGTGATACATGCAGATCCAATGCCCCACAATCAGTGTGCTGCCTATGTATTGAAAACATATACTGTTTCAAAATGGGGAAAATCACAGTTTTGGTCATCTGTTATGGCAACACTTTTCTGAGATTGTAAACTAAGCTAATTTATTCCTACTGTGTAACTCTCCTGGATATTTAGTTAGATTGAGCCTGTCTGGAGACTTCTCTATAAGTAACGCCGGTAGGGGAGAGGAGCAAGGAGAGATGATTACAATGAAAGGGTCAAGACTCCTGAGCCGCAGTAAGGGTATGTGATGTGGGTCACGCAGACGCAGTGGCTAGGCTGAGCCCAGACAGTCCCGTCTCCCTGTACCACGCTGTCCCCCACATGACTAAGCAGCCTTCTTTTCATATGCACTCTCAGCATCTCCTACTTACTACAAATTAAAACTTCTTTTTCATAGGAAAGATATTATATTTTCAGAGTTCCAAATTGAAGCAGAGTCTAAAGAAGGATGTCGGTCTAATTTTACAAAGCTAGATGAAACTACAGAAATTTCACAGCTCTTCTCTACTGCAAAGAGTACATTTTTTCAAAAAGGCCTTGATAAAGTAATGTGGGATTTGGCACAAAATCTATCTAGGTTCAAATCTTGGCTCCCAGAGTTATTATCTGTGTGACCACAAGCAAGATAATTAATCCCCAAGCCTTAGTGTCTTCATCTGTAGAAGGAGGTTAAGAAAGAGTCTTACTGGGTCATTGTGCACATCAAGGGTATAATTCATACAAGGAAAGCTTCTAGCCCATTGTCTCGCATCTAATACTCAACAAATGTCTCTTTCATTCTCCTGCTTCTTTACTTTTTCCCTCTGCCAATTATATAAAGCCATTAGTTTGTTCACAAGTTTTCACAAGGCTCTATTTGTTGGGATGTGTATAAATTATTGCCTCAGGAAAACCAGTATGACTCAAAGGTTTCCTGACCTCCAGGTATTTAAGGGACTCTAACACTCAAGTCGATCCTGAAGAATCACAGTCATTTCTGTCATGTGTCTTTCCTAGATTACAGAAGCCCTTGTTAACCCCCTACTCTACTGACAGCTAACTCTTGTACCTCACAGCATAGTGCTCCATCTTATATGCTCTGGTATTTTGAGTGATTAGTCTTGGCTTCTGAATAAAACTGAAACTTCTTAGTACCAGTAAACGATTACTTCTCATTCAGCCCCGAGAATAAATAGCTATTAATGGATTACTCTTCCTAAGACAGTTAGTCATGGAATAAATGATTTCAGGAACCCAATACTAAAAGAAAACAACAACACGGAGTGTTCCCACAGCTTGCAAACCTAGATTTTATTTGTAACCTCAAACACTTCAGTAGGTTCTTACACTAAATACAATGTCATTAAATATAATTAAAATTCTTCAAGTCTTACATTATATCTCATTCTTAAAAAGCTTTTCTAAGAAAATATTTGAAAGTAAAGGGTATAATTTTAACTTTTCACAGGGTTGATAAAAAATTAAACAAACATTTTACATGTTTTATAGGAAGGAGCAATAAAAACACAGCTTTTCTAGGGACTAAAGTTTTAGGAGACTCATTAATATCTGATTTACTCCAAGAATATTCATAGGATAAGTTTTAGCAGCAATGTGCAATTGTTCACTCTCTCTGTTTAAACTTTTCTAATGCAAGTACATTTTCTTACTTAAATAGTTTGAAAATAAAAATTCAGTATAATTATGATAATTCTGGGCTTTCTATAATGAAATGCATATATTGCAATAGGCAGAGATGATTTTGTGACTTTGTATTATAGATCCTTTTATTCTGGCTTAAAAGCAACATGGCATATGTATGTGGGGCAGAAAGTGCACCACTACAGAAAAATAACACAAGTGATCAAAAGTTTATTTGTGAGGACCATAGTTAGAAAACTGACCACTATTCCCTTTCTAAGATTTTTCAAAAGTCTCTTCTCTGTTCCTTATTTCTACAAAGGGTGTAAAGTAGACATCATGTGAGTTAGTATGCACACAATCATACCATAGTTTTCCAGTTAGCAATTGTAAGCTGATTATTCATCACCGACCCCTGAGACGTACTGTGCCTATACACATAGAGACACACTCATATGCTTTTGTGTATATACATGGGGCTCAGTTGGATTTTTTAGCACACAGTAGTTTAATGCTATCCAGTTATTAGACATAATTTACCAATTTTCTTAGTGACATTCTCTAATAATATACAGAGACAAAACTGTAACAGGATTTGCTTCTTGAGCTCACACCGACAAAACTGAGATGTTTGTAACTGATTCAAACTGGGTAGGAGAGTTGACCAGATTAGAAACCACCTCACAGAGCAACCCAAGAGCCAGGCTAGTCACAAGCAGATGGGGGACCTAACTTAAGGACCATACACTAAATGGGAGGTCTTGGTGTCAGGGCAGAAGTGCAGGATAAAACATATCCCATTTGTGTGGTTCCTGGTAATACATTTACCAACACACTAGCACAGCCCAGTTCGGAGACCCCTGTGGAGTTCCCACTGCCCTGTTTGGGAATTGGTGTCCTGAGGCTCCCTTCTTCAAGCTAGTCAGAGCTTCCAGGGAAAAGTTACCACCCTCACACAAAAGGACTATTGAGGGGCCCATGAGTCAACTGGAAAAAATACATGGTATTTTCTCAACTTGTTTCTTTCCACTGCTGCAAAGTAGAATGTCTTTTAATTTGGACTTCCACTCAACAAAAGAAGGGCATCTCGTTGACAAGCATTTACAAGTGGGCCTCAGGGTAGGGAGAAGTCCAGTTCATTAGGAACTAAATTTCTAGTAAACATCTCAATGGGCAGGTCCAGGTCATAAAAATCAGGCTGAGTTATTTTATGCCTTTTTATACCTATATGAACTCTTGAGAATCTCAAAACCTTGATGGCCCACGGAGAGAATAGGGGTCATGTAAGTGTGTGTGTTCTGCATTTTCAGTGGGAGATTTCCCAAGAACATGTGAAGATTATTTCTCAATAGAAATGAATCCTATATGAATGTCACATGTAACATATGCTTATATCTTAGTAAGTCAGAGTGTAGTCGATTCAAAGAACTATGGGTAAACAATAAGGAAAAAACATGCCCCGGCCGATTGCAAAGGGAAATTCTGTTTCCAGTTTACTCTTTAATTGAGCTCTGAGTAAAGTACATGAAGGGATTCTAAATGTCCTCTCTCCCTCCCTCACCCCGCCACCCTTAATGCTGCTTTCCACTCTCTGAGCTGCCAATGCGCCATGAGAAATCTACTCATTGACATGACAGAAAAAGCAGTTGCACAGCTGAAATGGTACGGTCTGTTGCAATAAATTACAGGTTTCCTTTTCATGTTTAGCACAAAAGGCGGTCCACATGCAATTAGCTACAGCTGGTTAAAGAAAGAAAACATGCATCTGTGGAGAGATCCGACTAGGAACCCACTCTTATTTTCTGGCATATATCACTATGAGGATAGAAAAAGAGACTTCGTTTTTGTTCCTGGAATAAGCCATCTTAAAAATTTGTACTTCCCCCTTGTGAATCACCAAGATAGTGTACCATTAGGGGAAGTAAATCTACAGTCACATTTTTTCCCTTAACGTCATTTGGTATGATTAAAAACAAAACCCGAGCGCCTTCCACTTGTGTCTTAGGCTTAGCAAATTTTTTTCTTCAGAGTACCTTAGCCTGATGCCAGCTTTTAATTATATAACTGCTATTCTTTGGCAGTTTATATTGATGTCCTAGAGTTCTCCTAGAAAGATAATTTGAGATGTTTTCTCTCTTTCTGCTATTGTTTAATGATTTTCATGATAGAATTCCTGCTTTGTTTGCAAAATATGAAGCATGTAGGAACTCTCAAACTCTTCTAATTGCACATGTCTGGAGCCCAGGGTCCTAAGTAGGTTAATAATATATTCATGTCTCTCTTTTTATAAGACATATAAAAATACTTTAGTGCTTATACCAAAAATGAAATTTGTCCTCCGAAGGATGACCTACCAGAATACTGGCTATTAGCAGATCAAAGAGAGTGAAGAGGTAAGTAAGACCCTACAGTGCACACATACATTAACGATCTGCTTCCTCACCGTCTATGGAAGACCCTAGCTATATTTATTCTGCAAAACTTCCTCTTTAGCCCTAGGAAGTCTGGGACTTCTTTCCAAGACATATGGTTTTAGAACAATATAATTTCTTAAAAACACTTCTATTTTTGAAAGTATCTGTGTTCTTACAAGACTAGGAAAATCATTTCAGGATCAAATGAAGATAAAAGTCAAGAAATTAAGCCAAATCATGAAAATGAAAATGTCCACATTCATTTTTCTGAAATTTCTCAGGATCTCTAGAAAGTTAACAATTTCTTCAGATATATTAAAATCTTACAAAAGTAAGGGAATATTTGACCTTGTCTTTTATGTTTTATAGAAATAAAAAATCATAGAGGAAGTCATCTGTAATTACTGATTCTGAAAAAATTGGTTAGTGTTTTTGTTTTTATAGAAAAGCAATAAAGCTACTGATGTTTAAAAAAATGGGGAAGAGGGAAAAAATAACTTGGCTGTTCAGCTAAAGATCACAGGATATTTGTTGAGAAGTCTCCAGAATACTTGTCTGAAGACTTATTTTTAAAGTTATGCTTAAAAGTAAAAAGCTGCTTTCCAGTTACCCTCCCTGGTGTTGCAACCAAGCTTACTGCACCATGAAAACAAGGAGAACAACAATTTCCATATTTTTGTTTCATTAGGCTTAAGAGAGACATGTATGGAGAGAACACCCCTTAAACAACTAACAGCAAATCAGTACTGCATGTTTGGAAGAAAGGGAAGGAACCAGAGTGAGTGCCCACACAACAAATTTCTATAATCTCAAAACCTGTAATTTACTTGAAAATGTACGGCTCCCTTGAACTGGACTTCCAGACTCCTCATGTAATGAGCAAATGAAGTGTGAATGGAAAAGGTTGGGGGCAGGGGAATAATGCAATCTGAAGGCAAACACTTGCCAAACTATGAGAATAAGAGATACCTTTTGAACTTTTCCACACTAGTTCTTTTTATCCCCATTGGAGAGGCAAATTTTGCTCTTAAAGAAGGATCAGGGTCAAGAGCCACCCCTGCCCCAGTACCAAAAATTATATTCCATTGGTATCTATTTAGTAAAAATTATCTTCTAATGAAAAGAAAAATTGCTATGGAATGAATAGAATATATGCAAAATGAAAATGTAAACAAGCATAAAGGCCTATTGACTGTTCAACTTTCAAAGGAATTGATGCATTAGCCCTGAAGGCTATTCAAACTAAGGATAAAAAAACACAATACATATCAATACCCAAAAATAGTATTAATAAGATAAGGGATCTATTCTTTTCTTGGTTTGGGAGCTTAACATTAGTTAAGTCTCCTATCCTGACCATTATTTTAATCTAATGTAATCTGAGAATGGTGACATATTATAAATTTGTTGAGTAAATATTAGTCACAGCAGACATGGGAAAGAAAATTGCCTAAATGTCCAACATCTTTAACTCACCTCTGGAGAAAAAATTCTTAATGATATTGTTTTAATTATCTCAAAGGATTTTGATAGTGCTTGAGGATGAGGTCATAAAATTCAGAAGAACCCTCCTAGCCCAGAACCTCACACTACCCCAGAATACAATAGAAACTAACAGGTTTGCTTTAGGGTTGCTATTAAGGACACCCTAAGGGGGACATTGAGCAGCAAGTAAGGATGGAAGATTTCATAGCTTACCAAAGCCCTTTTACAAATCTTTCACTGTAGAGCATTAAATTTGTTCATGTGACAACACGTATTATGAACCTACTATTGGCGGGTTCTCTCCTCATTACAGTAGTCATCAAAGCCAATAATCCCAACTGTTCTTGTGAGGCTTACAACTGAAGGGGCAGACAGGAAATGAACAATAAAAGCAGCATGTAAGAGGTTCATGTACCTCACGAGAGGGGAGTAAATGTGGTGCAAAAGGAAAAGGGCAGAGCTGGGAGCCCACTTACACAGAGTGAGGAGGGCGAGCCTCACTGGAGAATGACATCTGAGCACAGATAGGAAGGAGGCGAGGGAGCTAGGCATATGGATAAACCAGGTTTTTTCAACCTGCAGTGGTATTGACATTACATGTCAGATAATTCTTTGCAGTGGGGACAGTCCAGCGTGGTATAGGAAGTTTAGCAACATAACCAGCCTCTACCCATTAGATATCACCCCACTCGTCCCAGTGGTGACAACCAAAAATGTCTCCAGACACTATAAAAAGTCCCTTGGAAAGATAAAGAATCACAGTTGAGAACTACTGGTCTGGCTAGAGGTAGGAGCATGTCTAATAGGGTAAGAAAAAAAAAGATACCAACATGTAGCTACAATAGAATGAAGGGGTAGGGCTCAGGCTGAGCTCAGAGAGGTGAAGGAACTAATCTTGTAGGATTTCCCAGGCCATTGCAGAACCCTTGTCTCTTACTCTGTATGAAATGAGAAGCCATTGGAAGGTGTAAAAGGCAAGTATCATGAAGTTGATGAGCAGGCAAGAGCAGCCACTCTTGGGAGATTTATTGGAGGGCAATCACTGAACTCTAAGCAAGGCATGATGGTAGCACCTACCAAGGTACTGAGAAGTGATCAGATGTAGGATTTATTTTAAGGGTCACAAATAGGGTTTCCTTTCATAGCAAAGAAAGGCTTGAAACAGAGAGCGGTTCAATATCCCTAAGCAACTGGAAGCAAAGACATGTCATTAATCCAGACAAGAATTGCCATGGAGAGCAAAATTGGGAGGGCTGATTGGGGAACTCATTTTAAATCATTCCTTGGCAAGTAAAAGGCAGTATTATTTGTGTATGTCATTATGTTTTAAAGCTGTGGCAAAATTTTCACATGTGGATATAATATTGGGTAAGAACAGAGCAAAAAGCTTTACTTTAATGCAGAATCTACTTATATGCTTCTCCTTGGACTGAGTGACTTTTCATAATGGTTTTTTTTTCTAATATAAAAATCCCCAAGTAGGCATGTGATAAATGTCTACCTTGTGAAGAAAAATGTTTTCATGCTGGTGTATGTCAAGGACATCTCAATAATGTTATTCTTTTCCCAAAGGGAACCTAAAATTATTCTAAACTCATGTTATTACATTAAAATAAACATTACTGCCAATAGAGAGAACTGGGATCCCTCGGCCCTTTGTTCTTATTTCTCTTATAGCAAGACCATTTTGTATCATCTCTTGTCATGGCGGAGGTGCTCAAGAACATGGCCTGGAGTTTACTTACCCCTGTGTTACTCCTTATGCTTATCACATAATAGACGATTAATATCAAATACTGTATATGGATGAGAGAGTAACAGAATGATTACAAAGCAGTTAAACAATATGATATACATTTAGGGTTTAGCAATAGACACACGAATCAACCTTAGGAAGGCAAAAACTACATCTATTTCCCTTTTCTTTCCTTTGCCACCACTCTTGCCTGATGTGATAGAAGACAACTAACTTAGGAATCAGTCAGACCTCATCAAGAAACCAAATAATAACAAACGCTAGTGAGGCTGCGCTGTGTGCAGTGGGGTTCTGCACTGTTGGTGGGAATGTAAACAGTACAGTAAAATCTTGGTTGGCAAACCATAATTCATTCCAGAAACATGCCTATAATTCACAGCACTTGCGTATCAAAGCAAAATTCCCCATAAGTAATAATAGAAATTCAGATTATTCATTCTACAACCCAAAAATATGCATGTGAAATGATTTCAATAATGTAATGTAATACAAAATAATAAAGAAAATATAAAATATAAAGAAAAATAAATTAACACGCATTTACCTTTGAAACCCTTTGTGGCTGGAGTGAGGGAGATGAGAGAGGAGGGTTACTGCAAAACAGGACTTTCACTGTCACCAACGGACACTTACCTATCGCCTGAGCAGACTTGTTCTTTTCATGTACCTTTAACAGGGAACCTATTGATGGTACTTGCTTTTGCCTTTGTTTGATGATTTCACCGAAATTTGACATTGCACTGTCATTAAACATACTCATCATCTGCACTATGACTGCCTTATTTGGGTAGTGCTTTTTGTCAAAATTTTGCACTGTTTCCCACATTTCCCACATCCTCCTAACCGCATTTGAAGTGAGGTATTCCTCTACCTTTTTCTCTTCCTCTCCTGCAAATGAGATCTCCTACATAAGCTCGTGCTGCTGGGAAATGATCACCCACAATCCTGCAGTGAAAGAAAGAGATGGAGAAGAACCGTTGGCTCAGTGGTGGTGATGTGCTAGTCGTCACCATGTACTATCTGTGTTATAAGACATCACTCACATATCAAGTTAAAATTTATTAGAAATGTTTGCTCATCTTACAGAACACTTGCACAAGTTACTTGCAATCAGAGGTTTCACTATATAACCTTGGGTCCTTAAATTTACTACAATTAGAGCTCAATTTCCAATTTTCTATCCTTAACTCTCTTATTCTCCAGCCTCGTCTCTTCCCAACTCTACATGCCAACCCTCGGTACCAAAATCAATATGGCAATTTCTAAAAAAAACTAAACCTAGAAAACCCATTTGAACCAGCTGTTTCCCTTCTATGTATCTTTCCAAAAGAATTAAAGACATCATATTACAGTGATATGTGTATATCTATATTTATAGCAGCATAATTTATAATAGCTAAATCTTGAAAGCAAGATATATAGCAAAAGGGAGATATATAGCAAGAAGATATATAGCAAAAGGAAGATGTGCTTTTCTGTGTAAGTCACATTTCATGTGAAAATTGAATCGTGATTTGGAGTTGAGGGGTGGCTCGTAGAGTTGGAAAGTGAAGAAGCTGGGGAATAAGAGAATTGAGGATAGAAAATTGGACATAGAGCTCCAAATGTAACAAATTTAAGGAACAGATGAATCAACAGATGAATGGATGAAGAGAAGTTAGTATTTACACACAATGGAGTACTACTTTGCCATAAAGAAAAATGAACTTGAGTCATTTGTAGGAAAATGGAGGCACCTTGAAACCACAGTGGTAAGTGAAATAAATCAGACGCACGAGCTTAAATATCTTTGTGGTTTCTCATATATGAAAAACCCAAATTATGAATAAAGAGCAAGAGAAAAAGTAGAGAATGGGAAGTACAGAGATAGATCATTATCCGATGGGAAAAGGATCAAGAGATAGAGGGAACAGAGAGAAGGGAAGAGAGATGGAAAAAGGAATTAAGATGTTTATGTACATGTGCCAACTCCACACAAGGAATGTAAACATAATGTCCTGCAAACATAAATACATAAATTAGGAAATAATCAGTTAGACCAGACCTGAGGTGGAATCCCACCCACTAGTTACATGAATTTGGACAAATTACTGTGTGACAGGTCACTGCTAGACATTTGGTAGACAGATCGGTTCTTGCTTAGACCTCCAGCAGCACAACACCTAGTACCCAGAATTTTACACAGTCAAAAAAAATTTCATTCCCCAAAGTAGTTATTTTAATTCCAATGTGCATGTATATTATCTTAATTACATAATGGGTAGATGGATGTGGCAGGACCTCTGCTTTAACTTCCTCTCTGACTCTCACTGTTTAGGTCCTAGAAGACATTGAATAGATCAAACCTATTCTTGCCTTCCAGGAATTTTATGCCCAGTGGGAAGGAAGACTTTAAACAAATAAATTCATAGATATTCATTTGTGGCTGTGGTAAGGGCTGGAAAGCAAAGGGAAATAGGGACCCAGCCAAATTGAGGAGGAGGCAAAAGGAAGATGGGCTTTTCTGTGTATGTCACATTTCAAGTGAAAATTGAATGATTTGGAGTTGAGGGGTGGCTCATAGAGTTGAAAAGTGAAGAAGCTGGGGAATAAGAGAATTAAGGATAGAAAATTGGAATGAGAGTTCCAAATGTAATAACTTTAAGGAACTGGTATCAACCAGAGCTTATGAACATCTTTATCAATGAAATAAAGGTAACACCCTTGGTAGACCCTCAAGCTATGTTTCATGGAAGAACAAGTTACCAAAAACCCTCATTCTATGAGCTACACATCACACACCTCACACACACACACTCACATTTCCCCTAAAATCCCAGTCAGCCACTTGACAAGCCTAACTTACCACTCTGGCTTCTGGTCACTTCGTCTCTCATCTAAGTTCTTTTGAGTCACTTCATACCACAAGACACTTACCAACTATATGTGTTATAAATAAGGTTCCAGCATTCACCTGCTATTGCCCAACCATCTGTCCACATTTTCTAACTTTTCTAGTGTTCATGGAATCTAAGTGACCAGTGAGGTCCCTAATTCATTGGGTGGTTATGGCTATTGTTAATCATTTGAAATTATGGCTAAACCTTGTATGCTGGTGTTTTTAATGAAGCCTAAGGACCACGAAGGTCTTTTTCAACGTTTTACTCTTTTCTCTTTAGCTTGGCGGAAATGAAATGCAAGAGACACTTCCTTTTTATTTAAAGAATCATTAGAGATAAGTGGACTCAACCAAATGAGGAAAATGAAACACGAAGAATTATGCCAGAAGTTGCCTCTTCATTCCCTGGTGCTCTCATGAGAACTGCTGTGATTCATGTATTTATGTCAACTCTATCATAAAACATGATCTTTATTGCAACTTGCTATATAAAGTTTCAGCTCTAGGGCACACTGACTTCTGTCTCAAACTATTCTTGCAAACTAGTCGCTTCAGAAAAATCCTTAAAATATTGAGACACAACTAGCCGCTCGCCTCCTAATCCGTTCTTCTGTTGTAGTCACCTTAGTGCCATCCAAAAAAAGAAGAAAAAATCCAGCAAGGAATTTTTCCCAATTCATCATGAGTTTCTATCATTACTTCTATTATTTTGAAAGTAAAATTTCCAAGTATTTTAGACATTTATGAATTGTCTATATTCTGAAATTTCCCACATTCTGTAAACACTGTCAGAAAGATTTCATACATCCCCATTACTATGAATTAGCAACTGGGCACATTTGCAAGCTGTCAACTTTTCTACATTTCTAAATGTTTAAAATGTACTTTAATCACCTAGACTGGGGAAAGCAGTGACATTTTCTATATAGAAAAAATGAAAACTAAATAGGAAATCTGGAAAATGTGCAACCACAGAATATTGTTCACTCAGTCCGTTTTGACTGAGTGTGAAAGTGCAGGACATTCAGGAGAAATACAAAAGAAACCCATGTTACTGTATTCCTACTTAAGGAGCTTAGATCTGCCTGCAGCAATGTGACATGCAAAAGTATTAACACAGAATTAGGACACTGAAGTGTCCTCTGCTAAGGGGACTATTCAGAAAGGGCAGGTGTTTCTGTGTCCCCATCATTTCATGGTCAGGTGAACTGAGACATGTCCTCAACGCCAGCTTCCCTGGTGGCCTTATTGGTATCACAGCTCTCAGTGTGGAGAGCACACTGACAGACCAGCCCTGCATGTTCCAACAGCTGTGGCCATGAGGTGTAGCTGATAACGAGCAGATTCCAGCCCCTCCTCCTCTTCATCAAGTAACCTTTATAGAGCCCTGGAAAGAGCAGTAACAGAGGCTGTCCAGACTCAGAGGGGCTGAAGGAGTAAATGAAAAGCTCTGGATCAGTCATCTAAAGGTGTTTCATGTCAATGACTACGCTCAGGAAGTGGAAGCCTGAGTAGCCGTCCAAGATATTTAGAAATCCTCTGAGCAAGCAGGACGGTGTTACAGCCTGACCCTCAACTCTAAAAGAAGCCTCACTGCTTTTAATTCTCGCTTCTGGGGTGATAATGTCTAAGTGCCTCTCAAAGTCTACACATGCCTTACAAACCCTTTGCCTGGCTAAAAACTCATTACTATCAGTAAAATTGTCACAGTATTCAATAGTACACACTTTACTTAGATAAAAAATTATAAAGATGCTTAAAAATAATAAAGCAAAGGTGATTTTAGGAGACGTGTAGAAGACTTAATTATACTGCAGTTTTCAAATGTAAATTGTCACTATTTAGTAGAGGGTGAAATTAATTCAGTATAATCCAATTCTTTTAAAAAGGAACAATAGAGGAGGAAAGAAGAAAAGAAACTAGGAGAGAAAAAGAGGAGAAAAATGGAGGGAAGGAAAGAGAAAAAGAGCAGAGGGTATCTCATAAGAGTAAGTATTAGCTTGTAAAACTTTCCTTTCAGATACGTGTCTCTGTGTCAAATCTTAATGTCAAATGTATGAGTCACGGTGAAAAGAGAATTATATTAATACCATCACTTCAAAAAACCCTCATCATTTCTTTAAAATAGAAAAGCTACTGTTAGGTTGACTTTCCCCAAGGTCATATCTCAGTTCTTACTTATGGCAATGACTCCAGGATGCCCTTCACTCCATGAACTAGGACAAGAGGATAGACTCAAGCGAGGTGACACTGAATACCAGCTAGTGCTCCCAGTGAAGTCATCTTGTAATGCTCTGGATTTTCTTTTTCTTCCTTCCTTCCTTCCTTCCTTCCTTCCTTCCTTCCTTCCTTCCTTCCTTTCTTTCTCTTTCCTTCCTTCCTTCCTTCCCTCCTTTCTTTCTCTTTCCTTCTTTCAGGTGGAATGTTGTTTGTCTATGTGCTCATTGAAGGGCTCTGTACTAAGTGCTGGCCTTATAATACTGCAATACTAATAGTAAAGACAATAATAATAAGATATAATAGGGACCCGGCACTTATCATATGCTTTACATGCAATATCATTTAAATTTTCCCATCAACCAAATTAAGTGGGTTCTAACATCAGGCCCATTGTTTGGATGATCAAACTGAGATTCAGAAGGTCAAGTTCTTTGCTCAAGGTTCAGGAAGTGGTGGAGCCAGCACTTAAATGCAAGTCTACTTTAGTTAACACTGTTGTCCTTCATGGTGTTGTTCATGTAGCAAAAGCTGTCTGATCTTTGAACCATTCTCTTTCTTTTTTTGTCTTACTAGGTCGCTTGATGTCTACTTCATCTTCTACTTTAAATTTCTTCCTGCTAAATTTGCATTAAAAGGTAGCTGGAAATTTTCAATATACTATGAATCAGCAGAAAACATAAACTCACTGCTTAGGGAATTTAGATAATACACCACACAGTAATCATCTATTTGTACACAGCTCTCTTAATACAATTACAAAAACTAATTTTGCTTGAGAAGTAAAATTAAGAGGGTTTTAATATCTGCTGTTTTATTGCTCCTCTGCTGTAGTGCTTGGAATAGACAATAACAACAACTACTATTGTTGTTCCTTTAGAACTAAAGTTAAAAACTGTAGCTGTCTCATTAAATTTCCCTTCATACCTTGACTTTTACGTCTGGTTCTTTATTCAGCCTACTTTTTCTCATTTAAAAAGTCCCTTCAACTTGTGATTTTGTTTTGTAGGTATTTGGAGATCTGGTTTACTTTAAAACAGTGAAGCAGACAGAAGCCCCGAGGGTAAGTCACTGAGAACTGGGAGGTCCTGGTGACACAATTAAACTGGCAACAAATCAATAGAAACAGTAGAGAAGAGGAAAGAAAACAGTAATTAAAACATTCTGTCAAAAAAAAATAGAACAGTAATTAAAAGATGCAAACTATTATTTTGCCATATTAATTACATTTTAATTTTCAATAGATTGTTGAAGTACATAAAAAAGACTGGTCTTTGACAATATTCTGGTATTCGGATGTTCCTTAGGAGGTTGATAACACTGTGATTGTGTCACAGCCAAATGCCAAGAACTCTCACCAAGTGAGGACAGGGAAAAGAGTAAAATGTGGCCTTTCTCACTATGTGATGGGAATAAAAACTTTTCTATTATCATTCTGATATGGCCCATCATTAGCCCTGGTACTTCTGTGTATACGTTCACACAAAACTATTTGTAATGTATGATGAGAAAGAAGAAGATGCAGATGGCAGCTACTCTCTTTCTAAGCACCAGGTACCAGGCACTTTGCTAAGCATTTCACAGGTATTATTGGATCTAATCCCCATGACAAATTTATTACCTAGGTAATTTGTTATTCCCCTGTTTTGTAGTTGAGTAAACTGAGATGTAGAGACACAAAAATAATTGCCCATGATCGCACAGCTATTGGCTGAAGGAACCAGGACTTAAACCTGCTCGCACCCTCAAGCATGCTCTCTGAACCAGCATAGTTCCACCGGAGCTTCCAAAACTCAACAGGCCAGTAGAAGAATGAGCTTAAAGCATGCTCTGCCCTTCACAGGTCTTTGCTAGACTCAGGCAAGTGACTGTGAGCACTCTGATTATAAGGGCATTCTGATTTCAAAGATGCTAAGTGTTGTGGTTTTGGGTTTTGCAAGGGGAACCATATAATACAGGACACATATTTTATAAGATTATTCATACTAGTTACCCAAAGAATCATATAGAAGAGAGTGCAGGAAATCTGTAGACCAGGAGTCCAGCTGAGGGCCTGAATCCCATGATAATGTCCTGCATGAGTCCAGCTAAAGACCTAGAGCTCATAACAATGCTTCCCATGAGTTCACCTACAGGCCAAGAGCCCACGACAATGTCTCATGCAGACCTGTTTCATGGATCTGCACTGGGAAGGTCCAAAGGTCAGTGGTAGAAGCTAGAACATCTGTGTCAGTGGGATCAAGGATCTGTGCTCACAGGCTGAGAGATCTGCACTGGACCCAGGAAGTGATGCTAAAAGTAAGAACCAGAGCTTCCCCCGACGGTGTGAAAAGTACCACAGCCATCCTCAGCAACAGTGAGGTCCTGAGCTCCTCCAATGATGAGGACAACCGAGTTCCCATCAGGAAAGCCAGTGAGACAAGCTTCTCCAGGAGACTGAGCAGTGCACCATCTTCCCCTCTGGAGCCAGGAAGTGATGCTCAAAGTGAGGACCAAAGCCCCCCACAGTGAACCATAGCCATTCTCAGCGACAGTGAGGTCCTAAGCTCCTCCTCCAAGGAGAACAGTCAAGTTCATCAGGACAGCCAGCATGACAAGCTCCTCTGGAAAAACTAACAGCTCCCAACAGCTTCTCAACAGTTTCCACCAGCTCCCAAAAGCCTCTCAACGTCCTCCTCTACAGTTCTTCCTCTTATGCTGCTGGCAACAAGCAGGTGGGCCTCCCACACCCAGCACCATATTGGTTCAGTTCAACTGGGTGTTACTCACTGACCACCAGTTGTCAATCCACCACAGTAAGAATGTGAAGGAAAAACATGTGCCTGCCAACTTTTTCAAAGATTTGCTGCAGAGGTAGGGACAAAAATGGGCCTTAGTTGGTAGGAAAAGTATGATCAAAAAAAAGATTAAATCTCAACCAAACAGCAGCAGGCACCTATACTGATGGTGTGATTCAGTGGGAGGGAAAGAACTAATGATATAAAAGCAAAAAGTGACATTTCTGAGTGAACAAGAGCAAAGGACAACAGAAACAAAACTGGGGCATCATCCAGACGTGGTGGTGCACACCTGCAATCTTAGCGCTCAGAGGCTGAGGCAGGAGGATCCCTGACAGTTTGAGCCCAGCCTGAGCTACAAAGTTAACTCAAGGCCTGTCTGAACTGTAGAGTAAGACCTTGTCTCAAAAAAACAGAAAGACCAAAAAAAAAAAAAAACCACTGGAGGATCATATTATAGTATTGTGAATTTGATGACAGTAATAGGCAAGAGGCTCAGCGTAGGATGCAGATGCAGGGGTCATGAGTAGATACAAAGGGTGTGTATGGAAGCTCTTTTCTGTTTAAGAAAATTGAAAAAAATGAATCAGAAAGTTGTCATGAATGATTATGGTTGTAAAATGAACACACACACACACACACACACACACACACACACACACACACACATCTATATAGAATGCATCCTGAAGTTTTTTGGGTGATAGGACATGATATCTGGCATTCCTTTACCAGAAAAAATTTGAAAGTACTCCTCAGAGTTTATGGAATATAGTAACATAATAACAACTGACATTTATTAAGTACTCACTGTGAGCCATTGTATTAAACACTTTACAGCTGAGTATTCCTGGCTGCCTTGATTCTGTTTCTATCTGTGCCCTGTTCTCCCAGGAGGATCTCATCTTGGCGTTTCCTACCCTAGTATAAACACTTCACTCCTAGACCCACAAACATGAAAACTCTTGGCTGAGCATTGGGAACTTCCAGGGAGTATCCAGTGACTTACTGAAGAGCCCTTCCCTGCCTGGGACCCTGAGGCTGGCAGAGACCAATGCTGCCATGTCCCCTGAGGAAGACTGGTGCTAGCGTTACTTTCTACACAGGGCAAGTGCTAAATTTGCAGTCCTGCTACTTTTGTGTTTTACTTCATTTCCTGGACATTATGGAAATACTGGTATGGAGGCAGAGAACACGAAGGTCTACAGGGCTCCTCTACTGACAAGACCATATGTAGATGTAAGCAACATATCAGCAGAGTAGTAATTAAGGGATATTCTTTTCCTGGTGTTTTCTTTTATATCTTTGGCTGTGGGTCTCCTCATAGAGTCACTGAGTTAATCCCTGTATCTATAGTCCCTAGAAGAGATATGACTACAGAAGACGGAAGAAGGAATTCATTTCCTGGCTATTGAGTTGTAAACGTATAGATGAAGGTTGGATTCCTACTACGGAAACAATTTGGGATGAATCTGGACAGAAGAACAAGTCTATCACAGGTATAAAATAAGAAATGAAAGAAAGAGGAGATTGAAGAAACAGAAATGTCAGAAGTGCTATGTATCAGTTTGCTGCAGTTGCCGTAGCAAATTATTACAAATTTGATGGCTTAAATAATAGGAATTTATTTTCTCACAGTTCTGGAGGATAGAAGTTTAAAGTCAAGATTTTTCTGCAGTTGTTTTTCTCCTGAGGCCTGCGAGGGAAAAACCTACACCAAGCCTTTCTGCTTGGCTTGTAGATGACTGTGAGAGTTCTCTTATCTCCCTCTTGTCTTCCCTCAGTTTCTCTGAGGCCAAACTTCTCCATTTTATAAAGTCACCAGTAATGTTGGATTGGGGCCTACCCTAATGAACTCGTGTTAACTTGCCTACCTCTGAAAGACACTATCTCCAAAGACAGTCATATTCTGAGTTACTGACTGCGTGAGGACAGCGGTGGGGAGCCTGTGGCACACATGCTGCAGCCAGCTCTTTGTTATCCCTGAAAGCTCTAAAAGTTCTGCCATCACTGGGTTGGGACTTTGTGATGCTTTGTTCCTAGACCCCACCCTCCAAAACCCCCATGCAGTTTTAGATGGAGCCTTTGCAGAGGTAGCTGAATCTAGAGTGTGTGATGCATTGGTGGTGCAATGCTGGGATTTCTGGATCAGTCCACTGACTAGATTGGGACCGACCTAATCCACACAGATTGAATACAATATAAGGGACAGAAAAAGGCTTGTTTTACTCTCTCGCTGATTGCTTTTGGTGTCTTCCACTGCCACGGACATGTGCCACCCTGCTTGGGGCCAGCCAGTTACAGGCCGAAACCTCTACAAACTGTGAGCTAAATAAACCTCTAACTTTGGGTGTCAGGTATTTTGTCTCAGCAATGAGGAAGGTAACTAAGGCAGACACATGGATTCTGTGTGTGTGTGAGGAGAGCTGGACATAATCCAGCCCATAACAAATTGGAATTTGTGAATTTCCCTGAAGAGACTGCGTGGATAGGTACCAGAAGAGTGCCTGACCCCTTTGAAGAGCCTCCCTCACTGGCACCCTGGAGCCAGGCGCATGGGGCCTCTGACAGCCCCCAGAGCTCCTCCCTTCGCCTGCTGTTCGGGGGCCTCAGTATCTGTCACTCTCATCACCATCTGGATACAAGCTTCCTTGTTCAGTGTGAGTGCTGCGGGGCTGGGGATATAGCGCAGCAGAATAAGCGCCTGCCTAGCAAGCGCAGGGTCCTGAGTTCGATCCCCAGTTCCGCAAAAACAAAAAACAAAAAACAAACAAACAAACAAACAAAAAACCTGCAGTGTGAGTGCTGCCTAGCCCGTGGGGGTAACGTGCTTCTGGGCTCTAGCGTTTTGATGCTGCTTCAAAGAACTTGTGTAACTTCTTTTATCAACAGATTATCTATGTGGAGAACTCACAATAGACTGAACCATCACATCAAGTCAGCGGGGTTCTGGGTGTGTAGCAGTGTGGTGGCTGTGCAGACGGATGTGTTTCTGAGATGGAACTGCAGAATACCATCAGCAGTAGGTCAGAAATATGTGAAATCCACTCTTGAAATATGCCGTGTGAGAGAGAAGTGTTATTACATATAGCTTCATATAAAAGGGTTTTTCTGTTCACAGTTCTGTGTCTATCTTTAATAGTTGAGAGCTAAAGAAGAAGCTTCACAGTCTGTTTTATAATCCCTAACTGGATTCCAGATTTCAATGCACTTACAATGTCCAACGTATGAAAAGAATACCAAGCACAAGGATGGCATTACCAAAAGGCATGTCTGCTTTCCAACTTTATAGAGGGAAATCTACTAATTATCACACATTATATAAAATAATAGCTGCCCTATAATAACAGGTAATAATATATAATGACCAGTAATATTTAGTATTATGGTTTTCTCCATGATTTCTAAGGTCATGGCTGGAAAACTCAAAAGGAAATTTGAGTGTAATTCACTTCCTCTCCCTTCCAATAACGTTAGACACACTTTGAACACAAATTTGGCGAGTTTTTCAAGTTAAACTGAAGTTTGCCTCTAGTTCAAAACAAGTTAATACAAGTTTTAAATAGCAGAAAGTTAGTGGAGCAAAGAAAGTACCTGAAATCAGCTGAATTGAAGAATCACTTCATCACTGCGCTAATGATTTTGATGCATACATTTCTACTGAGGAGAGCGGTCCAGATGCCCTTGCAAAAATTCTCAGAGACATCAGTGCCTCTGTAGTTGAGAAGATTCATGAAATGTTTAGTATTCCAAAATAGAATATTCAGTAGAAGAGAAAATACAATCATTGTCTTGCATTAAAGTAGCTGTGGCCTCCATATTTCAACACAGATGAAAAAGAACAATGTAAGACCCCAAAACGTGCAGTTGAAATTATCAGGGAACTACAGTGGTTTCCAAATTAGGATAAAGAACTAGAATTGGGAGATCTAGCAGATGGAGCAAAAGAGGCAATAGGATTAAAGTCTCTAAAACCATTTTGGAAACTAGAATTTAAACCTCAAAGTAAATACTGGTCATATTCAGAAGAAGGTCATTCATAGGTACAAATTATGTTGCTCACCAAACATAAGCTGAAAATATGTCTTGGTTTTCTCATACAGCCATCCCTTATTCTTATATTTTCCTTTCTGTAATGCAACACTTTCTTTGAGAATCCACTCAGCCAGGCTCAGCTATACCCTCTGCCTTCTCCTCTGCCATCTCTTCTCCAACTATCTTGGCACCTATATCCTGTACCACTTTCTTCCCTTTCAGGATGGTAGTATTCCTCCCAATTACACATAGGCCCATTTTGTCAAACGTTTTTTGCTGTTTGTACCACTGCCTTGTACAAAATTAATTCCTCCATATTTACCCCAACTTGCTTCTTCCCTTTATGCCAAATCTCTTGAAAGACACTTTATAGAGCTATACTCACCAGTTCCAGTTCCAGCACATGTTATGTTTTTCTCTATAATTTCTAAAGCTTTAATCCACTGCTCCTGCCTCCAAGGTTCATATACTGAGATCCTAACCCCCAAATGATCATATTCAAAAGTGGGGTAGTTGGGAGGTGACTAGGTCATGCAGGCGGAGCCCTCATGAATAGGGTGACTGCTACTATAAAAGAGGACCTAGAGAGACCCCACTGAAATCTGGAATCCAGCTGAACCTTCCACTCTCCTTGAACCGTATGAGGATAGAGCAAAAAGATCCTATCTGTAAGCCAGAAAGTGACGCTTTAGCAGACCCTGAATCTACTGCCACCTTGATTTTGTACTTCACACCCTACAGACCTGTAAGAAACAAATTTCCATTGTTTAAAAAGCCAGGTATAAAATTCTCAGGTTGTGGAAGTCTGTTACAGCCAAATGGACTAAAGCAACTGCCAACTGCCTTATTTTTTAATATGCTCCTAAAATTGTACATAGCATTAAGGACTTAATCATAAACTCTAATACCCTATATTCAGATCACCCCCTTTCTTTTTGAGATTCTTTATGTTATGGCTTCCAGGATAAGATTCTTGCCCAAATTTTCACACTTGGTCCTCAGTCTTCTCTTCCCATGTTCTGCTCCTAAACCCTGATGTAAATGCCAAGCACTCCCACTTCTATAGGTCCTGCTTCTACTTCTCTTCTAGTTAAGCTTATATTTTGCAGTTCTATCATAGCACTTATGCTGCATTGTAATTGTCCATTTACACATCTGCAGGGTTCAGCAGATTCTAATTTCCAGATGATAGGAACCATCTCTCCCTTCTCCCTTTTCAGTGTTTCCTCATCGTCCAGCAGACCTCCAGGGTAAGTCAGATTGTTCAGGCAAGAGGACATTTGGTCAAACATTGGGAGAAAGTAATAAAATAAAGTCTGTATTTAGCTGGAGAAAAGTGCTGTAAACAGAAGGAACAGAGTGTAAAAGATCTGAGGCATAAATGTGATTGTTCACGGAATGCCAAGAGAAGCAGTGTGCCTACAGTGAAGTACTATTGATGGCCACTTGGGTTATTCCTAGTGTTTAGCTATTATTGACATTCCTATACTAAAGATAGACAGTAAGATAGATATCAATTTATTGATTATGTACTAAGAATATAACCTGGGTTATAGTTTATGTATCTAACTTTAGCAGATACTGCCAGAATTTCCAACATGGTTGTTCCATAACTTCTTTTTTTTATGTTTAAATGTCTAGAAAAAGCTCTCTTGTAGAATTGATTTTGACCTTTTCAGGAAACAATTTGATGATAACCACAATTTTTGTCATTAAAGCTGTTTATCAGAATGCATAATAAAAACTTCTGACTACCTAGGAAAAATCTTTTACAACATTCATGCAAAACAGAGAAATCAGAACGTTAAGAATGAGATTAAATATACACAGTGATAGCCATAGTAGCTAAGTTTTTCTGAGAAGCTACTGGATTGCTCCATGAAGGAGAGCACACTGGGTCAAATGGCCAGCTTGGAATTGAACCAAACCTCTAGTCAACCTGATCATTGAATGGGGTCAAGTTACTAACCAGGGTAAATTGCACTATATTCACATAATGTTTAGCAGGTAGTAGATGCTCAGTACAGATTTGTCAGATGAATGCAGAAATTAATTGTTAATGAAAGTAACTGCTGGGAAAGCAAATGATTGGGAAAGGGAAACCTTAAAAATTTGCTGTTGACATAGCCACATACCAAGAAATGATTCTTTGTTCTTCAGTTATATGTATGACCTGGAGTGAGCACACACTGCCCTTCAAGATTCAGATGGGTTGGCTCAGAGCATCATCATCTATGGTATTAGAAACCCAGTGTTTATCCCAGTGTTTATTCCTCCCAAAGATTTTGGATGACTCTCGATTTTTGCTCATCTTCAATGATTTCATATTCCCAAATCTACTAGAGCAGTTCACCTTGTGAATCATCTTTCCATGTTCTGAACACCCTCCTTTTCCTAAACTGTGTGGCTGAGCACTGGACACCAGCCTGATTTCTTTCTACCCTCAAAGTACTACCAATGCAGAACAGTACGCTCAGCAAATTTTTCCTAAGAGGGAGCTTACATCACAAAACCACAATTTAGAATTGACTGGTAAGCAACCCTGTTCTTAAATGTCTCGGAAAGTACTACTAGCACCAAGAATTTCACTAGTTCCTAATTCTCATTAGATATTTTTTCAGTGGGTATTTTTCTCATGAGCTGAGTCTCCTGCCTAATCTCTCAGCTAGGCCTCCTTTCTTTACGCATCCTTTTCTCTTTCAAATATCTGTCAGCTTTATGTGTAAACTATTTAAATTTTCTGCACTGACCTATTGTTAAGGCCCCTAACTGGCTTCCATCTTCTATTGCTACCACTCTATAATCTATTTGTCCTGTAATAATCAACTAAGATAGTGATATAATAGGTCCGGGGAACTGAATGCAGAGACTTTACACTGAGCTGTATCACTAGTCCTTTCTTCATTTCTTTCTTTTAATAGGGCCTTAAGGGGGCAACCCACTCGGGCCCCCCTTCTGTCCCCCTCTTGGACAGAAGCTTTCTTTCTCTCAATAAATATATTCTGCTCTTAAAAAAAAAAAAATAGGGCCTTAAGTTACTAAATTGCTCAGGCTGGGCTTCAACTTGAAATCTTCCTGCCTCAGCCTACCAGAGTCCTGGGTTTACAAGCACACGTCACCACACCCAGCCATAATAATGATCCTAAAGTGTAAATCCAATTACATCATTCTTCTGCTCAGTGGCATTTCTCCACACTTAGGCAATAGGTTAGGGCCACAACCCATCACCTTACATGCTCTGGCTCTTTGCCTCTCAGCCCTCTTTGCCAACCACTATTTTTCTTGCTCAATGTGTTCTACTTATGCTGCACTTCTTCTTATTCTTTAAATATACTGAGAACAATTTACCACAAGGCCTTGACCTTTGCTGTGTCCCTCTGTGTTCAGTCTTTCCTGCCCTGTCTTCCATCATTCAAGACCTGTTCAAGTTTCACTCCTTCAAAGGGGCTGTCACAGAATCATAGAATTGCCTGAATTAAGATTATTCTCCCCTCCTTCCATTCTTCCCATTGTTCCTGCCACCATCTATGCTGTCATTTATTTATTTTTATATTTTCATGGACTATTCTTTAATATGTTTTAATATGTTATCATCTTCGTGTATTTAATGTTATTTATTTAAAAATTTTTGGTACCAGGAATTGAACTCAGGACCTTTTCCTTGCTGGGCAGGCACTTGTGCCACTGAGCTACATCCCCAGCCCCTAATGTTATTTATTTAAACTTGTTTTTATTGTCTGCCTTTCCCCATCAGAATCAAAGTGTCTTGAGGATAAAAGAAGTTCTTATCTCAGTCATTTGTGTACCTCAGGGGCTAAAATTTTAGAAACGGAACTTGGTAAACATAAACATTCTTCAGATATTTATTGAATGTGTGAATGAAGACTGTATGAATGAGTGAAAAATCACTTTGTCACTCTCTCCTTACTGGATTAGAACTTGATTTCTACATTTAAAAAGACCAATATGGAATTAACATCCAAGAAAAAAAATACAAGGCTGTAAAAACAGAAGAAAACAAATTCAAGAAAGTATGACTCATGAGCAAATGAAAAATTAATAGAAAATTCTATCCAGAAATGACAGATATAGCAAGCAAAAATGTTAACAATTATAATCTGCTCTATATATTCAAGGAGGTAGAAAAACTAAGATCATGATGAGGAGAAACATGGAAAGTCAAAATACAATCATAAAAGATGAAAATCACAACATTAAGTGAAAAATCTACCAGATAGGATCAAAACAAATGAGCTAATGCCAAAGAAAAAAAGGAAATCAGTTAACTTGAAGACAGTCAACTTAAACTATCTAGCAGGAAGCACACAGAGATAAAATATGGGCTGGGGGGATGAACAGAGAGTGATGAACTTGGGCTGGGGGGATGAACAGAGAGTGATGACCTAGGGGTAAGATCAAGAAGTCAAATATATGAGTTAATAGAGAGGCAGAAGGGGATACAAAATAGACTGAGAAAAACTAAAAAATTTACAAATTCAATGAAAACTATAAATAAATCCAAGAATGCAAAAACCCTAAGCAGAATAAGTATAACAAAAACACACCAGAGAAGCACCAGGGAGCGCCGGGATCTCCTGCCGGCACGAATCTCGGAAAGGGTGAGCCAAGTGCGCACCGCAGCAGGATTTCTGAGTTGGGAAGAAGATCGACCCAGGGAGATACATCTGAGCGGCATTCCTGCCTGCACAATCCCACGGTGAGTTGATTGGGTGCCCTGACTGGTTTTTTTGAGCCGGGGAGAAGCTCCGCCCAGCAAGGGACATCCAAGCAGCTCTACTTACTGCACGGTCCCTGGGATGGAAGAGCTGGCAGGGCACACCAATGGGATTTTTGAGTGGGGGAGGAGCTCCATCCAGGGAGGAACACCTGAGCGGCCCCCTGCCTGCAAGTTCCCTGGGGCAGCGAGCTGTTTATCCGCCCCAGCTAGGTCTCGGGGTAGGGAGTAGAAGCGGAAATCTCAGCAGACAGCTTAAGGGACATTCTCCCAAAGAGAAGGAGTCATTGGAGCAGCCTCTGCAACAGACCTTTGCCTGCTGAACTGCCTGGGGAATTTATAGCTCAACATATTGAATCTGATACCCAAAAATGGGAAAACAGAGGAACAAAACGCAGTCTCAGAACTCAACCCCACCCAGAACAAGTTTTGAATGCAAGGATACAGGGGAACTAGGAAGCCACATACCTGCAAGTTATGAAACAATTGCATCCGAAATGAAACAACTCCAACAGGCCATAAAAGAGCTTAAAGCAGAAATAAGCCACATACCTGCAATGATCTCTCAGACAAAAAACGAGCTGAAAATAATAATGGAAGAAATGATCCGTACACATAGAGAAGAAATAGATAAAAGACTAGAAGAAAATAGGAAACAAATGGAAACGTTACAAGAGCAATTTAGGAATGAATTACCAAGAATGAAACAGGTCCAAAGAGAATGCCAGGATTTGAAAACTTACACTGAAAGCTTGCAAAACCGCTTAAATGAAACCGAAGATAGAATCTCAGACCTTGAAGACAGCATGGCAGCTTATGAGCGTGAAAGGAAGGATCTCATAATATCATCAAAGACACAAGAAAAATCAATCCAACAGCTGCAAGATGAGGCAAAACGTAACAATATTTGAGTAATAGGAGTGAGTGAAACAGCAAGAGACCACACAAACGATATAAAAAGAATATTTGCTGAAATAATAGCAGAAAATTTCCCAAACAAGGTAAAAGATACTAAAGTTCAGTTAATCGAGGCATATAGAACCCCAACGATCCATAACCCAAAGAAAAACACACAGACATATAATAGCCAAGATCCCAGATATGCACCAAAAGAACACAATATTAAAAGCTGCTAGAGAAATGAAACAGATCACATATAAAGGAAAGCCCATCAGAATCACAGCAGACTTCTCAACGGAAACCATGAAATCAAGAAGAGCTTGGAGCAAGGTATTACAGATTCTGAGACAAAACAAATTCCAGCCCAGACTGATGTATCCTGCAAAACTATCCCTCAAATTCAATGGAGAAATAAAATATTTCCACGACAAAGAACAACTGAAGAACTTCATGAGTGCCAAACCAGCATTGCAAACAGCACTAAAAGATATTCTAGACAGAGAAAAAAGATACCAGAATTCCAAGAACAACAATGGAAATAACTCCCTAAACAGAACAAGCAAGTAAACAGTCAGCAAAAGAAGTAAAACAACAAGTAAATAACATGACTAGAATAAGCCAACATATAACAATTGATGTAAATGGCCTCAATTCAAAAGTCAAAAGGAAAAGATTGGAAGAGTGGATTCAGGAACACAATCCAACGATATGCTGTATACAGGAAACACGTTTTACTCAAAAGAAAATCCACAGATTGAAAGTTAAAGGTTGGAAAACAATTCTCCATGCAATAGGTCCCCAGAAAAAAGCAGGGGTAGCTATTATGTTTGCAAATAATGTAAACTTCAATGGGCTGGGGATATAGCTCAGTGGAATAAGTGCCTGCCTAGCAAGCACAGGGTCCTGAGTTCGATCCCCAGTACCGCCAAAAAAATAAATAAATAAAGTAAACTTCAAACCAAAAACAATCAAAAAAGATAAAGAAGGGCATTACATACTAGTTAGGGGAAAGCTGCAAGAGGAAGAGGTAACAATCCTAAACATTTATGCACCAAACCATGGAGCACCTAAATTTACAAGCCAAATCTTAACAGATGTAAAAAATAAAATAACTAATAACACTATTGTAATAGGGGACCTAAATACCCCTCTGATGCAAAGAGACAGGTCAACTGGGCAGAAACTCAGCAAAGAAATAACAGACCTGAACCAAAAGTGTGAACAAATAGACTTAGTACATGTATACAGAGTGTTCCACCCCACAACATCAGAACACACATTTTTCTCATCTGCACATGCGTCCTTCTCCAAAATAGACTACATTCTAGCCCATAGAGCATATCTACCTAAATGCAAAAGAATTGAAATTATCCCATGCATATTATCGGGCCACAGTGCAATGAAATTGGAAATTAATGACAAGGAGAAATCCAAAAACCACATAAACACTTGGAAATTAGACCACAACCTCCTGAATAACCAATGGGCCACAAAAGAAGTTAAAGAAGAAATTAAAAATTACCTACAAATAAATGAGAATGCAAGTGCAACCTACTGGAATCTATGGGATGCAATGAAAGCAGTCCTCAGAGGGAAATTTATAGCAATGAACTCATATACAAAGAAAATAGAAAGAGAGCAAATAAATAACCTAATGATACACCTCAAACTCTTAGAAAAAGAGCAACAAGCCAAATCAAGAGCCCAAAGAAGGGAGGAGATTATAAAACTCAGGGCAGAAATTAATGCAATTAAGATGAAGAAAACTCTACAAAAAATTAGTGAAACAAAGAGTTGGTTCTTCGAAAGAATAAATAAAATTGATAAACCCATAGCCAACCTTATCAAAAAAAGAAGGGAAAGATCTCAAATTCATGCAATAAGGAATGAAAAGGAAGAAGTCACTACAGACCCAAAAGAAATACAAAAGATCATTAATACCTACTTTGAAAATCTGTATTCCCATACGATAGAAAATACAGAAGAAATGGACAGATTCCTAGAAAGGTACAAATTGCCAAAATTGAATCAGGAAGACGTAAAAATCCTGAACAACCCAATATCAATTAATGAGATTGAAAACGTTATTAAAAACTTACCAACAAAAAAACGCCCAGGCCCTGATGGATTCACAGCAGAATTCTATAAAACATTTAGAGAAAATCTAATGCCAACTCTCCTCAAACTCTTCAATGAAATGAAAAGGAAGCAACTCTCCCCAATACATTTCTGGAGGCAAGTATTATACTGATACCAAAACCAGAGAGGGACCCAACCAAGAAAGAGAGCTACAGGCCAATCTCGCTAATGAACATAGATGCAAAGATACTCAACAAAATATTGGCAAATAGATTACAGCGAATCATAAGGAAAATTATACACCACGACCAGGTAGGATTCATTCCAGGAATGCAGGGATGGT
>PVLD010011999.1:0-62434 GCA_004027595.1 Dinomys branickii | reverse complement strand
GCACAGCCGTCTTATGCAGGCAGTTGCCCACAGTGATCCAGCGTGCCGTCTCATCACCAATTCGGGTGGGCTCGATGACAATGTACTTGTACTGGGCTTCCAGGGCTTGTTCCAGCTCATACTCAAACTGGTCCTGGGCATTCTCGCCATTGTAGATCTCGTGCACGATGTAGCAGTCTGTGGCTGACAAGGTTACCCTCTCTCGGGCGCTGCCGCCGCTGCTGCCCGGGCCCAGACGCTTCCTTCCCCACGCGGCCATCTTGGAGACATTCGGCTCGCCAGGGTCTGGCGCCGCGGGCAACATTAATGTTTTGTCCTTAACATTTAAGTGCTTCATTCATCTGGAATTTACTTTAGTTCATGATGTAATTTTGTAGTTCAGCTTCATTTCTCTCCCAGTGGATAAGCTGTTTTCCCGGCACAGGGAGTCATCTCTACTGTGCAGTGATAGGGTTGTCATATGTTTCCCTTGGCATTCTAGTGAGCGCGGGAGGGGCTGAAGCGTGTAGAAGTCTGGCAGTATGTGGAAGTGTGCGGAAGTGGGCAGGGGCTGGGGATGTTGCTCGTTAGTGGAGTGCTTGTCTAGGAGGGGGAGGAGGCGGAGGGCTGTGGAAGAGGAGGAGAGGGAGTGGGAGGGGGCAGGGGTGAGGAAAGGGGAGGAGAAGAAGAAATAAGAATCCCTAATTCTCATTTTAACATTTCTGATGTTTTACTATTTAATACAGATGCTTCACATTTCCTCCTATCTCTGTATACAGGCTTTGTTTTTCTTTTTAATTCACTAATGGGTATGGAATTTTAATGGATGCTTTTTCTGTATCTGTTGGGATGGATATAGTTTCTCTTTTTTCGCTCTGTTACTATAGCCAATTACATCCATCGATTCTATTTTAAACCATACCCGATTGTTTCAAGATTATCCTTGCCTTCCAAAGTATCTGTATTCTTTTTTGGTTTTTTTTTTTTTTGGAACCAGAAATCACAGTCAGGACCTCGTGCTTGCCAGGCAGGCGCTGTGCCACTGAGCTACATCCCCAGCCTGAAATATCTGTATTCTTATCTCATCTTGTTTCCTTTGTGCTCGCTGGGCAGCTTAGAAATGGTTTTATAACTTCTTGGCTTGTGTTCACTGGGAGGAATGTTTGCTCCGAGCTTCTTCCTTGCTCAGATCTGGAAAATAGGAAGTGTTTCAGTAACACTGGATTTGCAATCAGGAAGACCTTAGTTTGAGTGAGATTTATCCACTTGAGACCTGTTGATTTTACATAAGTTATTTAAAACTTCTGTGGGTTTACTTTTCTCACCTGTAAATAAAGCTTATGATCTTTCACAAAACCTTAAAAATCAAATCCAAATAATGTACCAAAAGGCTCAGCCCAAGGTTTATCACACACTACAATGCTGCAAGTTAGCTATTGTTACCCGAAGTATAAACCCTGCAGTAGGCTCCTTTGTGATCTGAAGGTGGCGTTTTCATGCCTACTCTGGATCATAAGTACCTTCATGATTAAGAACATGCATTTTATGCTGGGGGAATTTTATGCGCAAACCCCTGCATTTTTTCAGCAGAGGTGAATAGGTATATGCCAGATGCCTTGCTAAGCATGGGTGATATACATTGTTCCACAAGATAAATTTGGGCTCAAAGAGACATGCTCTGTACTCTGTGAAGCTTGCAGGGGAAAACTGAGAGTGGAGTATTTGGTAGATATGGTAAGTATGGAGTGTGTTTTCCCTTTTTAAAAAGTACTTCTTTTAGCCAGGCATGGTGGCACACACCGTAGCTGGTATACGTGCAAAGTATACTGTGGTAGCCGGTGTACTCGGGAAGCTGAGGTAGAAGAATATCAAGTTTGAGGCCAGCAGGGGCAATTTAGTGAGACCCTGTCACACAACCAAAATAAAATAAAATAAGACTGTGAATGTAACTCAGTGACACAAGTCTCGCTTGGTGTACATGAGGTCCCGGGGTTCAACCCTCAGTACCCTCCCCTAAAAGGAAATTTTCTTCTGTTTAAGAGTCTCTTTAATGGTATAAATAAGATTTAAATTGCTGGAGGATATTTTTGGTACTGGGAATCAAACTCAGGACCTTGCACTTGCTAGGCAGGTGCTTGTGCCACTGAGCTATATCCCCAGACCTGCTGGAGGATTTTTTAAACAAATTTCAACTTCTCATCTGCTTAAATCATTGAGCCTTTCAGAAAGGTTTGCAAAACACATTTGATAAATCGTGAAGAAAATAAAAGAAAATGAAAATGAAAGATTAGAGATCTTAGGAATAAAAGTGGTCAGAGAACACAAATATGAGAAACATACATTCCTATAGGTAAGTCACAGAGAAGATATATGGTGGCTCAGTCATAGAAATATGTTTGTGTTAAGTTTTTGACAATCATTTAGTTGAGCCACATTTCAAGTAAAAAGCACAGCATAGATGTCAGGAAGTTTGCCCATCAATACTAATAGAATCACTGAAGGACAATTAGGGAGATTTTGAACCACCAAGGGGAAGCCTCTGAACCATTCCTAACAGATTCGGGAATTTGTGGTATTAAGTGGACAATAAAACATGCACAGCACCCTATCGGAGGCACTGGTTATTACTTTCTGTTCATTGCCAGTGTGTATTACACGTATTGCTTGTAAATTATTTGGGGTTTTCCTCTACCCCCATTCCTTAGTCTCGGATTTTAGGTAAAATGAACAATTATTTTAGTGTTTTCCTTACCATTCTTCCCCCTTCCCTGGCTTTTTTTCAAATTGTTTTAAACTGGTAGATCCTAAATCAGTGCTAAAATGTCTCTTTAAACTCAGTAATCCAGTAGCCGCTAAGTCATCTTAATTTTCCTGAAGAGAATATTACTGGCCTGGGGATGTGGGAAAACAACACACAACTGTGGCAGTCTACCTGACTTCGTGTGATGTCGCTCTAAACATTCAGTCATCAGGGAAATGGAGCTAACACTCCTGCAGAATTCATTCTTCCTTTGTGAAACAAAATTGTCACCTTTCTACATAGGTTTTTAGGCTGAACTGACTGAATTTTGCATCCTAATGTGTTTGGTTTTAGTGATTTAAAAACTCTCTTACTTCCCTTTCTTCTTGGCAACCTTAGGAAATTGATTAAAAACAAGTACTGTGACCCTGTTAATGTTAGAAAGAAAGAAAATAAAGATGAAAACAGATGTTCATAATAGACAACTGAATAAATTCTGTTATATATTTAAAATAGAATATGAGTGGTTAAAAATAAACTAGTTAAACATTTTGAAAAGATCTACTGTTAAGGGGAAACAGCAAAGTATAGAATAACATGTATAGTAAGGTCCCATTTACAGGGATTAAAAAAGACGCGAGTAACATGGGCACAGTGCGCTTGTCCAGGAATAGGCATTTTCTGGAAGGGAATGTAAGTAGGTGATTCTCATAGGCATTGCCTCTGGATAGTGGAACCAGAGTAGGAAAACTTACTTTTCATTTTATGCCCCTAAGTTCTATGTAAAGAGTTGCCCACTTTCCCACATATTGCGTGTATAATAGTAAGTTAAAAGTAATTAAAATTCAGTGATAACCTTTGCACTTTTTGATGTTTAGCTTGTCCTAGGTTTTTGCATCTTCCTGCTTCCTTGGGCTCCACTTTCTCTGCGAGCAATAGCCATGCCCATACACGTTTACTCTGGACTTCTGCTCTTCGGAACAGTGATTGCAACAGTCCTTATGGGAGTGACAGAGAAGCTGACTTCTCGCCAGTAAGTTGTATAGTCTTCCTAAGTGTAATATTTTAGCTACAAAATGTTTATACTTGTTCACTAGGAAAATGTACTTTAAATGTAGTAATATGTAATATTAAAAAATGTGAGCCTTAACATAGTTATTTTTAAAATAATTATATTGGGCTGGGGATATAGCTCAGTGGAATAAGTGCCTGCCTGGCAAGCACAAGGTCCTGAGTTCAATCCCCAGTACCGCAAAAAAAATAAAAATAAAAATAAAAATAAAATAATTATATCATACATGTAATATGACATTACTAAAAGCTTAGCAGGACTGTGCTCACAAAACACATACGGAAACTAGACATTATCTTGCAGTCTTTGGCGTGCACATTTTTATATAATTTGTAATTATTTGTAATTAATTATTATTTGTAACTATATTAATACAAGCATTTTTGTTGCTTTTTTTCCCAAGTTTTAAGTAACACAAGTGTTCCAAGTGCTATATTATCTTCATACTTAGGATTTTTAACTATTTTATGATATCCTAGTGCATGAATTATTATATAACTTAAATTTATTCTTAACATCAAACTTTAAAGGAATTTACATTAAGGCTGTATCCAGGTGTGTTTCGAACAGCTGAATTCAATACTGTGCTGTGTGGGGCAGTTTCAGCCTATTTGTAACTCAATACATTCTCTTGTCTCAGCACAACTCCTCCATACAATACATTCCCGCCGGAAGGTATTTTCACAAATACCCTGGGTCTTCTGATTGTGTTGTATGGAGCCCTCATTTTTTGGATTGTCACCAGACCACAATGGAAACGTCCTAAAGAACCGGACTCCTCCCTTCACCAGTCCAATAGAGGCAATGCAGAGGGAATGGAAGGCGCCATAACAATGAGCTTGGGCGGCAACGCGGACAAATCCGATGCAGAGTTAAACAACGAAGCAGCAGCCAGGAAAAGAAACTTTGGCCTTGATGAGGCTGGCCAGAGGTCTACCATGTAAAGTATCAGTGAGCCGTGTACCTTCACATTTTAAAATGTAGCGGTATAAATTCACCTTTAAAAACTAGCTAGACAGTTTAGCTTCTCCTAGTCATAAGATGATTGCACTACATAGTGTCAATATGTGTTATAATCACCAAAGAGCATTTCTTGAAAGAGTTTGTACTGATCGAAGTCTACGAACTTATATGAGTTGGAAAGGACATGATCAGTATAAATAATAATAGATATAAGTTGTGTTTATGTTACTTCTTTCTTATTGAGAGCCAAAGCATTGTCACAGGGCCTTGCCGGGGACAGATGTTCAAAGCATGTCTGCCTGTTGGTTGACTGCATAAACTGGCAGTACCTCTGACCTCCTATTGCTTCTGGGAGCCCAGTGATCTCAGAACTAGGCAGAATCAGCTGTAAAGTTTTAAAATCAGATCACCAGGCTGGGAATATAGCTCAGCGGCGTAAGCGCCTGCCTGGCAAGCATGAGGTCCTGAGTTTGACTCCTGGTACAAAAAAAAAAAAAGATCAGATCAGCAATACTGGGGAGAGGGTTTAAATCATTGTCCTGCACATACACCATAACAAAACAAAATATTTAGGAAAACAACTCGCTTCCTTTCTCTGTGGCAGACTTCTGCTTTCTCCCCAGCTGGTTCGGGCTCAGATTGGCTCTGGATGCTGGCGTTTATATTAGGGTATTTTGGGCCATCAGTAGCTGAAGAGATCTTCCCCAGACAGAACTCTGAAGATTTTCCAAAACTCTACTTAGTCTCAGGACTTCCTGGGCTGGTGTGCTTTACAATCCAGATTGTAAACCTCTTAGAATGAAAATATGCCTGATGCTTAAGCAACATACACCACTCTACAGAATCAAAGAATACTTTTTCCTTAGTTTCTGTTTTTTTTGTTTAATAAAGTACTTACCTGGCCCTCTGTTGTCTGGCTAAACACTTTTTAAAGCACTGTATAATTACCTCCCACCACCCCCAGAAAGGCTTTATGAGAGGGATATTATCTCCATTTTACAGGTGAGAGATCTGAAACTTGAAGTAATTGGTGACTGGACCCAGTGTCGCACAGCTCATCAGCAGTGGAACTGACATTCAGTGGCTGGAAGTCTCGCTCCTCAGTCCCTGCTCCTAACGTTCTCTGCTGCTCCTGCTCTGTTTCGTACTAACATGCATCACTTTGACTTGCCCTTGAATGGATTTCAGCTGCTGGAGTGGGGTGGAATGGAGGTGTGAAGAATGCTTTTACCTGTGGCTCTCTTCCAGAGAGAACCCCCAGGTAGCCCAGGAAAAAGGGTCTACTACTCCTACTTGTACTTCAAATGCCCTCTGCCACCACTGCCAGGCAGAGGCTGCCTCGATGCCCTCTGAATTTTAGCCTTATGTCTTGGTGACAGGAGTCGGGAAAGCACATCTGTAGTTTTCGAGATTAACTAATTAATATTTGTTCTCCAGGGTTTGGGAGACATTACTAGGGGAGGAACCAGGGCTTCCTAAATGCTAGACAAATGTTCTGTCACTGAACCACATCCCCAGCCCTGCTCTTCAGGGTCTCAGCTGCTGACAACTTTGCAGCTGGAGAAAATGAGCTCACAGTTTTCCCTTCCTGACTTTTGTGAAATTTTAAGGGACATTTTGAGCTTGAGTTCTTAGTTGTGAATTAAGGCTTAGGGTTGCTACCTGGGCGTGGTGGCACACGCCTGTAATCCCAGCCTTCAGGAGGCTGAGGCAGGAGGATTATTGTGAGTTCAAGGCCAGCCTGGGCTACAAAATGAGTTCAAAACCAGCTTGAACTGTGTAGTGAGACCCTGTTTTAATTTTTAAAAAAAAGGCTTAAGGGCGCTATCTTTTCAGGCATGGGAATCTGTCTAGGCTCTAAACTCATTTAAAACCTAGAGTAGCACCTATGCTAAAAGAATGTGTTTGGGATTTTGGTTGGTTTTTGGTTTCCATCTAATTTTAAACTGAAGCACTGAGAGCCGGTGTGGTAGCTAAGGCAGGAGGATCATTTGTGCTCAGACGTTTGGGGCCAACCTGGGCAACACAGTAAGGCTCCATCTCATAAAAACAACAACAAACAGAACACTGCAGCATGGTAATGTGAATAAGAACCTTACAGTTTACACCAAATATATTTAACATTGTTGGTCCTTCAAAAACTTGCTTTTAGGTAACTGGCTATTATTTCCAAAAGCTGAATACAAGTTAGAATCTACCTTATCCCTAAACCTCTTGAATAACCATTCAGGATTCCCTTACTGCAGTATCGTTTTATTCCCTATTTAATTGATTACATTTCAAAAACTGTTAATCGTGTCAGAAGGATGCCAAGTGCCTAGCCCAACATCGGGCACATAGTAGCACAATTACACTCAGTATGAACGCTAAGTAGTTGCTAATTGGTTGCATGGTCACCTGTGTGTTTGATGAATGAATGTTTCATTACGTAGAAGTGCACTAACTTCCAGGGTTTCTTTGGGGTGACAGGAGGATAGTGACTGAGGCCCAAGAACGGAGGCACCGTCCCTTTTTTGTATGTCAAGAAAGAGGTTATCGGTGTAAAGCTAATTACTCAGCATTAGAATAGATCCATCCCGAAGCCTCTGCGTGCCCCCCCCAGCCCTTTTTTCTCTCAAGCAGGCTAATGCGAGGGTAATCTTACAGATATTATAGGAACTTCTTTCTTTTTCAGCGCTTATAAAAAGGATGCATAGCAAAATAGCCTAGAAAACCTATTTGAGACTTTCCCTTTAATGGGCTTTCTTTTCTAATGATAATTATACTTTTATCTTTCAAAAGCTAATATTTCCTACCTAAAGTGTCTCCCCCAAAAATATCACATTAAAAAGCCCACAAAGAATAGGGGAGAAGAAAGACTTAGGTATCAATTCCAAAACAGTGATTGAAGCCTCTAAAATAATTATAGCTTATATCATCTGTAGAGATAATCTGGCTTGGTTTACCCCATAATCTAATTTCAGAAAAGAAAGCTTTATTTTAACATTCATCTAAATCAACATGAAAGGCTTTTCTTTTGAAGGGTGTATTGAGAAGCTCAAATGAATATACTTTATTGAATTAATGTCATCAAAAGTGTACAATTTCCTGTACTTGTGTCAAACTGAACCCACCCGCCGGAGCACTTTCCTTACTTTTAGGGTTTCATTTAAGCTGTGCTGTTTAGAAATAGCATCTCAAACCTTACAATGAAATGACAAAGAAGGCAATTGTACTTTTTAAGGAATACTGACAAGTGCTTTCTGTCTTCTGAAAGACAAAATAAATTGCATGTCTTATCTTTAATTAAGCTCTTCTCCCTGCTGAGTTGAAAAATCCAAGCAATACTTATTGACCACAACTGCTGAATTTAAAGCACAAGGGAAGAAGTAAAACCATGGGCTAGTTTTGCTGCCATGTGATGGAATTTTTATCTTGATTTTTTTAAAGATAACTTCAACAGCAAACTGTCACCTCTATGTCATAGCAACACATAGGAAAGTGTAGAAGCAAGTTATTCATCATCTGCTACAAGGTGCCTGAGAAGTTTAGTGCAAAAAAAAAATCTCTTTTAAATTTGTCTTTCTGTCATACCAGACTTGGGAAAATATTAAATATTTTTAATATGTTATAATCTTGTAGGAAAGATGCTCATTTATTTTTTTCCTTTATATACAGTAATAAAAAGGTATTTTGGAAGCATTTTGTGTGATTGTCAATTTGTCCAGGCAAAAAGGTATAGGAATTGCTCTGAAAATTTCTTCTCTATAGTTTTTGGGGGGATTTTTTTTTAGTTCTTTTATTAAAAATGCGGTCCAATTTCCCTATCAAGTGTACTCTGAGTACCGTACCTTTTACACGGCTGGAAGTATCAAACAACTGTTTCAGAACTCTCACAGTGTCCCCTCTGTTACGGCTTAGATCCAGAATGTTCCCGAAATGTTTCACACGTTTAGAGGCGCAGCCTTTGGATAAGGCGCTACGGGCAAGCTGCCCTTAGGAGTCGGCCGGGCCCTGGGGGTGACCTGAAGGGTGTTTCTCCCTCCCTGGGCCCTGCTTTCTCTTGATGCTCCTTGGCCTCCGTGCAGTAGGCAGGTTTCCTTTGCCCTGGTTATTCACCATGCCATTTCTGCCTGAGAGGCAACTTAGAACCAAAATCTCTCTTCCCTTAAGCAGTGGATGTCAGCTATTTTGTCTCAGTAATGAGGAAAGTAACTGCAACACCCTCCACATAGATCTTGAATTGGAATCACACTCTGTAGCCTAAAAGGGAACCTCAGGTACAGGCAGCCCACACAGATGTGGTAGGAGTTTGGAAAGAAGAGCCTGTTAAAGTAATTGTTGTCGTAAAACTCTGTTTGTAGTAACTTTTCATGGATAAAACATATAATTCGTCGTGGGTGAACTGCTTTATTCCTCCCCAGGCCCCCAGTAAAGGATCATTAGCACCCAAGTAATGTCTAAACTTAGCCAACTCTTGCTGGGTGTGGTGGTGCACGCCTGTAATCCCAGCACTCAGGATGCTGAGGCAGGAGGATCATTGTGAGTTTGAGGGCAGCCTGGGCTACAAAGTGAGCTCAAGGCCAGCCTGAACTGCATAGCAAGACCCTGTCTCGAAAAGAGTACTTATCCAGCTCTTCATCTGACCACTCATTTAGGCTTCCCTTTTTTATCTGCTGGAAATGTTCATGGTATTTTATGTCATATAGATACAATAATAATAGTATAAAATGTCTTATTATACAATATAGCTGTGATATGTATGAGTTGAGTTTTTACATTAAATCATATTTTGTCACATCATTAATTTCAGGGGTAGTATATTTCATTTTGGATTCACATTAATTAGCAAGTGCCTTTTGCACCTTATAAATATGTACATTGGAGCATACTACTACATAATCTTACACATATTAATTTATTTAATATAATTTGCAGTGGTGCTGGATATATCAATTATAGTGCCTCCATGCTCAAGTCCCTCTAAGGGACCTCTGCCTTACTAACTCTACGTCACCTCTGTCTTCTCAGCACAGCTAACTGCACGCAGTATGAAAGGACATGCCGCCCAGGTGCAGCCTCTCCAAAGCGGGATCGCACACTGTATAGTGGCCTGGCCTACAGAGACGGGGATCATTTTGCTTTTCTTTCTCCTAAGAACCTGCACGGGAAATACTTCCAGAACAAGTCGGTGGAAACTGATGCTGAAGGAGCGCCTGAAGAGCAGAGCCAAGAGGTAGAGCCGAGACCAAGCATCCAGAAATTTTGTCTGAGAGGAGCCAAGAAGGTTCTGTGATTCTACACAGTGTCTATTGCCACTACTCAGCTCTGCCACAGTAGCCCAGAGTGGCCACAGACACTGCCTTTAATGCGTGAGATTAGAATGGCTGTTTTCCAGTAAGCGTTATGTATGAAAACACATGGCAGGCCACATTTGGCCCCCTGACTAAAGATTACCAATCCCTGGTCTAGACCAGAAGCAAGGGCCATTTGTTGATAAGCAAATATAAGGAGGAATTAAAAATTATATAGGAAGAAGACAGTGATGGTAGAGAGGAAGAAACTTAGTGACTTAGCAAGACCCTACCTGAAAATAAAAACAAAGTGTTGGGAACATAGCTCAGTGCAAAGCCCCCAGGTTCAGTCATCTCCAGTACCTGGGGCGGAGTGTGGGGCTCTTCATGAACCCGAGTCCTGCAAGATAAACGTTTTGAAGATGGTAGCACCCTCCCTGTGCAGGGTCAGCCACTGAAGAAATCAGATTTTCTTTCCATGAACTCTCAGCTTTTGATTGGCAAGTAGCCGGACCTGGTAAGCTTTGGGTTTTTTTTTTTTTTCTGTTTGTTTGCTTGCTTTTTAACATGGACTCACAGGCTGCTTTTGCCAAAAACCTTCACTTGGGTTCACAAATGTCAAATGGGTAACTAAAAGCAGAATAAAATTTGGTGTCTCTGCCTCCATTTTGCAGCTGTTTCCTTTGCTCACAGGCCTTCTGTCTGGCAGCCTCCTTGGATGCTACGGACAACATCTGGTTGATGAACAGCTTGTAATGGTTAAAACTACCACGCAGGCAACAGCAGCTTCTTTATTGTCCAGGGAGCTCCTCCTCCACTGCCAGTCCTGAGACGTGACTGCTCAGCCATTGCCTTTGACCACGTCTGCTTGCCTGTCTATACTTCCGTTGCCTGAGTCTGTAGAATGTGGGAGTTCATGTCAGTACCCCGAAGACAGAGCTAGAAGCACGGGTCCTTGTGCCTTCCTGGTAAAGACACACTAATTAAAGGCCCGTGCTTGTCTTCAACATTACTTTTTGCTTGATTTTTTTGAAGCAGATTTCTCGGGACCCCAAGAGTTGGGCCTCTATTCTAGGACTCCTATAACAGATTCACTCTAACATCCTGCCACTTTTCTTACCCCAAGGCAAGCTATAAAAAGCAGAATTACTCTTTCTCTAGACAGGTCATAGCTTACCTCCAAAGACAGCCCTAAAGCATAAAAACATAACTCTATCTTCCCCCCCACTTTTCTGAGTGAGAGTTGGCCATGAAGAAATGTCTCTGATCTACCTTGCTTTGATTGTAGGTCAAAAGACGCCCCCTCCGCATTCCAGGAGGGTTCTGCCCTATCATGAAAGAAAGAAATGCTGCAGAAAGAGGCCAAAATTATTCTTAAGAGACAATCTTGCACTCGCCCCAAATCTATTACCAGTAAATACATACCCTTTTGATCTGACTAAGTTGGGAATTAATGAGACAAGAGTTAGGTTGTATTAGGCAGTAAGGACAGTGGTCCCAGAATGGACACTGAAAATTGTGTAGCTTCCTACCAGGTGGCGAGCATATGGCTTGCACCATGGCCTGAGCGCCCTTCCTAGCCCCTTCGCAGCCCATAGAAAAGAGACTCCCCTGGTGCCCTGCAGGACCCTTTCCCACCTCATGGGAGCTTTACTTTCTTGCCTTTATATCTTTTAAACAAATTTTGGCTGGGCATGGTGGCCTATGCCTGTAATCTCAGCACTTGGGGTTGAGGCAGGCAGGTCATCACAAATTTGAGGCCAGCCTAGACTATATAGTGAGTTCAAGTCCAGCCTGAACTACATAGCAAGACCCTATCTCAGAAAACAGCAGCAGCGGCAAAACCCAGTTTGCTTGCACTCAGCCTCCTGCATGTGTGGTTTCATTCCGTGTCACTATGGGACAGAGTTCTAGCCTTCCGGGATCACAGTCATGTTTCTGCACACTGTCCACGTTTCACTGACCCTATATAAGCATTAGAAAAGGATAGCTCACCTGGTTCTTTAGGTCTTCCTTTCGGAAGTCTCCTGTGTCACTTGCTCCTATGTTCAAATAAATTTATGTTTTTGTCTTGTTGATTTGTCTTTGGCTATAGGGGTATCAGCCATGATTCCATGAGGAGCAAGGAGATCAGCCCCTTCTTCACCCTATTATGGTTCAGATAGAAACCATATCCCTCAAAGACCCAGATGTTGAGGGCTTGATTCCCAGTGTAGCAGTGTTCAGAATGGGGCCTAGAGGGGATTAATCATGCCGGTGCCGACCTCACCAATGAGTTAATCCATTGACATCGTTGAAGAGTTCATGGGCCATCAGGAGGTAGATTGGCAGAAGTAGGTCAGTGTGGGTGTGTCTCTGAAGAACATGTTTTGTCCCCACACTCTCCCACATTCTTGGCTGCCATGTGATGAGAAACTCTCTTCCACCATACCCTCTGCCCTAATGTTTCTTTCTGCCTCAACTCGAAAAACAAAGGAGCCAGCTGACCAGAGACTGAACTCCCCTCAAATGTAAGGCAAATTAAGCCTCTCCCCCTTTAAACTGTGGGTGTCAGGTGTTGTGTCCAGCAACAGAAAAGCTGATACAAGAATTGTATATTCATTATATTGGTTTTGTTGTTACCACAATGCTGAGGTTGTGTCCCATGGCAGTGAAGAGTAAAACTGGATGGAGCAGGCAGAGTGTAAGCAAATTTATTTAAAAGATAGCAGGGCAAAGTTGAACTCCCACTAGCTGGGAGGGGTTCCTAAGCAGGATACCCATGAAGGCTCTTTGTCTAGGGCTTTTAAAGTTTAGAAGGACTCTCAGGTGGTCATGATTTCTACCCTATAGAAGGCTACATACTTCTCAGGCCCACTCTAAGCAGTGTTCTTGCGGGGCCCAGGCTCCCTTAAGCCAGTGCCCTGCTCTGCGGAGGTCCCTGAGAGCCAAGAGACCCCTGGCAGATGTGTTTGTAACATCCCTGGAAGGTGGTAACTCAGCTGTCTCCATTCTAAGCTTTCCACCTCCATTTTAGGGCCGTTGTCCTTGCTGCCTCATAGGCTCCTAACTTATATCTCAGTGTTCCTCTGGAGAATCTTGAATAATATGTTCTTCCAGTAGTCAGACATGTTGGTGCATACCTGTAATCTCAGCACTTTGGGAGGCTGAGGCAGGAAGATACTAAATTTGAGCCCAACCTGGACAATTTAGTTACTTAAAATCATATTGCAAGCTAGGCATGGTGGTACACGCCTGTAATCCTAGCACTCGGAAGGCTGAGGCAGGAAGATCGTTGCAAATTCAAGACCAGCCTGGGCTACAAAGTGAGCTCAAGGCCAGCCTGAACTGCATAGAGAGACCCTGTCTCAAAAATTAAAAAAAAAAAAAATCATATTGCGAAATCAACAGCAAAAAAGGGCTGGGAAGGGAAGATCCTGGATTCCATCTCCAGTATCAGAAAAAGAAAATATTCCCTTGGTGACTCTGCCCAAGATTCTCTCTTCCCCTTCAAGCTGCTGTGGTCACACTGAATTTTACCCTTTGCTTCTCCAACCCAGTAAAACAGAATTTGGGGTGGCATTTTTGTCTCCCTGCCTGCTTTGTATTACTTTCCAGTATCTTCAGGCAGTTTTTAAACAAATATTCTGTCCAGATTTTTTTATTGTTTTCTGTGGAAGAGTTGACTCAACAGAAGCTATTTCTTCATCAAATTCCAGAACTATGAACACTTTTTGTTGCTAATATGCACTGAGCATCTTCAAGGGAGGAAATGCAGCATGTAGTATTTGTATTCATTCAGTGAAAGAGATGTTTTTCTTTTCTCTCTTAAAACTGCTGCAAAATGACTGCTTTGCTTTATTTTGGGAAAAATTGGTCAAAGGACACCCCTGCTCAAGATGCTCTTAGAACTTCGTGCCAAGTTACAGATCTTGCTTATTATCCACTTAAAGTTAACTCTCGCCTAATTAAATGCTGTAAAAAAAAAACCTGCATTAAATACCTTGCAATTAAACGTGAAAATTTGACCTTCATTATGAAGTAGGAATGATACAGGAATATTAAATAATTATAATTTCCACTTTAAAATGTTTGAACACCTAGGCTTGTGTAATTGGACAAGAGAAAAATACTTCATATAAGATTGTATTCTGAATGTAGTCAAAATGGCTCTACTTCCAAAACTGAAATATAGATTTAATATAATCCCAATCAAAATACTGGCAGCACCTCTCTCAGATCTAGAGAAAACAATCCTAAAATTTATTTGAAACTCGATGAGACCCAGAATGGCAAAAACAATCCTGGGTAATAAGAAGAAAAGCAGGAGGCAGCACAATCCAAGATTTAAAGTTATATTACAAAGCTACAGTGACAAAGACAGCATGGTACTGGCACCAAAAAAAGACACGCAGATCAATGAAACAGAACAGAGGAAGCAGAAACAAGCCCAGCCACATTTAGCTATTTAAGAAAGGGGCCAAGGGGCTGGGGATATAGCTCAGTGGAATAAGCGCTTGCCTAGCAAGTGCAGGGTCCTGAGTTCGATCCCCAGTACCGCAAAAAAAAAAAAAAAAAAAAAAAAAAGAATTTAAGAAAGGGGCCAAAAACATACACTGCAGGAAAGATAGCATCTTTAACGACATGGTACTGGGAAAATTGGCTATCCACACACAGAAGATTGAATCTAGACCCATATATCTCATCATGTACTAAACTACAATCAAGATGGATCAAAGATCTAAATGTTAAAACAGAAACAATCTACTAGAAGATAAAATAGGTAAAACTCTTGAAGACAGACACAGGCAAAGACTTTCTGAACAGAACCCTAATGGCAAAAGAAATAGTACAGAAGACCAACAAACGGGATCATATCAAAATAAGAAGCTTCTGGACAGCAACAGAGGGAAGAAACAATCTATAGAATAGGAAAAAATTGCCAGCTATTCCTTAGACAAAGGACTACATCTAGGAGGTATAAAGAATTAAAAGAAAACTAGACTTCCCCAAATAAAAGACCCAGTCAAAAAATGGGCAACTGAAATGAATAGACAATTCTCAGAAAAAATACAGATGGCCAATAAATACATGAAACATGTCCAACCTCTTTGGCCATTAGAAAAAAAATGAAAGCAGCACCTAACTTCTAGCTTACTGTCACCAAGAAATCAAATAACAAATGCTGGCCAAGCCACAGGGAATAAGGAACTCTTTCACATCATTTGTGGGAGTATAAACTAGTACAGCCACTATGGAAATAACATGGAGAGTCCTCAAAACACTAAACCTAGAAATTCCATTTGACCTAGCTATCCCGCTTTTAGGTATCTTTCTGAAAGAATTAAAAACCTCATATTACAGCAATACATACATACCCATAATAGTAGCATAATTTACAATATCTAATTCTTAGAAATAGCCTGGATGTTCATCAACAGATGAATGGGTAAAGACATTGTGGGGTGTTTATACACAATGGAGTACTACTCTGCCATAAAGAATAAAATTGAATCACTTATAAGTAAATTGATACACTTTGAACCTATAATATTAAGTGAAATAAACCCGACACAAAAGCTTAAATACTTCATGATATCCCTTATATGAGAAATCCAACATGTAAGTAAAGAGGAGACTACAAGACAGATAACAGGAAATAGGAAGCTATACGGAAGGGGTCGGGGTGGAAAAAAAAAACTTAAGATATTTTATATCCAAGTCCGCACAGTAAATGTAATCATTATGTACTGCAAGCATGTACTAATTAAGATACATTTTTTTCTTAAAAGGTTGTATTCTGGCAGCTTGACACTTGAAGATAAGAATACTGACAAAACAAATCCATGCAAGTTAAATGCATGAGGCAACATGTATCACTTAAAGGCAAGGCAGGGCCAGGGATACAGCTCAGCCGCACAAGTGCCTGCCTGGTAAGCACAAGGTCCTGCGTTTGATTCCTGGTACCAAAAAAAAAAAAAAAAAAAAAAGCAAGGGAGTGTTTTCCGTGGATGCTGACAAGGAATCTATTATTGGCTAAGTCAGTACTTGGTCCTACAATGCAACCCATTTGTATTTTCCCAACTGTATTTTTCTTCACTGCATCAAAATGCTGACCAGATTAGGAAAGCATGGTTCTGCCCGAATCTGTGGGACGTCCCAGGATGACTGGCATGGAGACTGCCAACGGGGAAGCCCCACCCCAACTGCGGATGGCACTGACCAGGAGGCTTCTTGCTCGGACAGAACGAAGGGGTAGAAGAAGGGTGCCAGCGTGTTGTCAAAGAGCTTCAGTGTGCTGGAGTGGGTGTGCCTTTTGCGGCCGTGCCTTCGGACACGAGTCTCCAGCCTCTACAGCTTCCGTGTGGACTTACACCAGTGACTCTCCAGCGAGTTTCCAGACCTTTGACCTTGGGCTGGTGCTGCATCCTCGATCCCTCAAATTCTGAAGCTCCATCTTCTTGGGCTGAACAACTACCAGATCCTCCAGTTCTCCAGCATGCAGATGGCTACGGCAGACTCTCCTGCCTCTGATCCTACAAGCCTACCTAAGAATCCCTTTGTGTAAGTACTCACATATTTTCTTTTATATATATATTTATACAAAGTACTATTTTATTAACAAATGAAACTCAGAAAAAAAAGTGATAAGAGTATTATAGGGCAACTAACGCCCTGGTTTCTCAAAATCCTTCACAAAAGGAGATAGATTCATAAATTAATAGTCCAAGGTCTGGTTTTTAAATGTTACTTTTCCTTCTTTTTCTTTTCATCCACCTCCAGCTTGAGCCTAACTTCTTCAGCTGTGAGAGCGCCAGGTTTCTTATTCTTTGCCTTCTTAACCTTTTCCTTAACGGCAGCCACATCGATGGTAGTTTCGGGGGCAGCTTCCTTAGGTTTTGCAATTGGCTTTTCTTCAGGTGGAATAAATGCTTTACTTCTCTCCTCTTGTCTCTTACTGAGAGCTTCTGCTTGTTTAACCTTTGTTTCCATTTTCTGTCACTTCTGATTCGCCTTCAAAAAGTATTCAGCACTAGTCAATTCTTGGTCAATCTGACTTTCTGGCTGTGGTGGTGGGAATGGTGTATGCTCTTTCTTAACAGTTTTCTTCTTTGGTTCTCTGTGCTTGTTCACATTTTTGTGTTTGAACTGTGGCAAAAATCTTTCCCAACTTTGTGATAATAATTCAGAATCTTTTGCCAACTCTTCTTTGATCATTAAGGTTTTAACATTATAAATTGGATGAATATTCTTCATGGTATCTAAAACTACTTTTCGAACCTCTTTTAAACCACCAACAGGTCCAATGGCTGAAACTGTATTTCCCTGAACCATAATGTAACAGTTTGTTAAGAGTTCCAATGCCTACAAAGTAGATCCTTTGGGACCAATAAGTCGTCTTCTTTTTGTGAATCTTTATTTCTTACTAAAGAACCTATTTTAATGATGTCACACACAACATCATCCTGAAGAATTTGTACTGCCTGTTCAAATGAAACACTTCTTGCTAACAGTTTTATTAGATCTCTGGCCCTAATGATGATGTATGGGTCAAAAGTCTTTTTTGTAGTACAAACAGTCATGCTGCCCTCAGTCAGGTCCAGGGTTGCATTAATGTGATGTTCATTCAAGGCCTTTTGTACCAAAGGCCAACACTCCTTCAAGTAGGCTTCTCTACTTTTGGGAACAAAGTTGCAAAACCGCTTTCCCCCAAGAGTCCTCTGGGATTGTCCTCTTTAGAATAAGGTGGTTCTTTCCAACCATCAGGAACAGTGAGGAGTTCTGATTCATCTCAGTTCTCTGGTTTAGATTTCTGGCTGCGATATTCTCTTTTCTCAGGTGCTGGAGATGGTCCATTCTCTGAGGTGGATGTCATTTTCCCACATATTTTCCATTGATTCTATTCCTCTGGAGAAACCTGGCCAATACTTTTAATTTTTAAACTGTAGAAGAATTGAGTAACCATATAATAAACATGTATACTCTCCACAAATCGAAAAATTGTTTGTATTTGCCACATTTGATCTTTATCCTTTCTCCCACTACACACACATAGGTTTTAAGGTAAATTGCAGAGCTAGTGAGACAGTCCACAGAGACTTCAACATGCATCTTTTAGGGATGAATTTATTTCTTGATATCATCCAATATTGACTTAAGGAAAATACTGTATGTGGAACTTGTCTAAGATAATGTCTTTGATTTAAATTTATTTTCCTCTTTCGTACAGAAATTATATATGCTTTTGTAACTGGCATAAAAAATGAAACTTTAACAGATTGTTTTTCTTTTGGAGACAAGTGGCTTCTCTAAACTTCCTTAAATCGTGGGTGTGACCTCTACTGCTTCCTCTTTTCAGATGCTGGCCCCAGGAGATTAAAGTCAAGCTTGATTCCACGGGGAAGAGAGGCAGCGCAGATGTCCGGGAGGGGTGGTGCATGCCTGAAGTCATCTCATGTCTTATGAACTCCCTCTTCCCTCTGCTCCTTTCTATAAAAAGCCCTTGTGCACCTGGACACGGTCAAATGGTGATTTGCACCTGGACACAGTCAGATGGTGATCTGAGGCAAGTGAGGCCCCTCCATTTCCTTGGAGCTAGTTTTAAATAAAGGATTTTTCCTTCTCACCAAAATAAATGGCCTCCTTTGTTGTGGTCAGCAACAAGCAAATAAAACTAAACACATGGACCTGAGTGGCCAGTAACCCTATTAGGAGAGAAGACAGTGACATAAAAGAGAGAAGCAGAGGGAAAAAAGAAAGGAAAACGACCTTATGGAGATGATACTGGTTATTACTCCAAAAGGACACATAGTACCCAAAGTTTAGTTTATATTACACTATTAGGTATGCTATGCTATATTGGTAAAGCAAATTATTTTAAGTAGTGGTCACTTTCTGGATTATATCACCTTCTGCCTTGAAATAGCTCACAAGTAGTCAATATCTAATTTTAAAAATACTTAAATATTCCACCATTTTCTTTGCCTTGTTATATTCAACATCCTCTCTGATACCCAGGTGATCAGGCATCATATGGGAAAAGCCCTTGATGGCCCCTGCTTCTCCTTTGGCCCTGTGCCCACCCAGGCCCTTCCTTTAGTCCATTTTATCAGACTGTATTGATGGCTCACTGTTTCTCCCCCAGTGACTTTTACGTGTATTGGAGGGCTGGGATTGGTACTCCCGGACTTATGATGGAGTCAGTTAAATATTTGTTAAATATTTGTGAAAGGCTAACCAGCAAGACAAGAAGACTGAGATAGCAAGAAAAATAGGAATCAGTGAAAGAGAGAAATTAGTGTGGGGCTTCAGAGCTGTTGAGAGTTCTGTGGCAGAACAGTAGGATCGTAGGACTAACCCCGTCTCCCCAGATCATCAGCATCTTCCTTAGTCTCTTTTCTGTCCTGTGCCCTAACCTTACACGCAACCCCCTATTGAAAGTCTCTTATCTTAAGGTGTAAGGATGGCAAGATGGGAGCTAGGGAGGGCATCTTGCTATCTCTCTGTCTGTCTGTCTGTCTCTCTCTCCACACACACACACACACACACACACACACACACTCAGAGGAGTCATGGCTTATGTCTAGATGTCTCCCCAAAGCCTCTCTCAATCATAGGTAGGCTTTCCAGAGGTGACTGGATCAGAGTGCATGATGCTGGGATTAATTGTGCAATGCTGAAATCAAGGATGTGTGATTACTAAATTAGTCCACTCATTGGTTTGGCACAGTTCTGGGTAGGATTAAGGGTGGCCCCTGAGGGTGGGTAGCCTGGGTAAAATATAAGGGACAGAAAGAGGGCTAGTGTCACTGCTTGTCACTCGCTGCTTGCTGCCTTCTGCCTGCCGTGAACGATTTCTCCTTTGTGATGCCCCTCTGCCATGCTGCCTTCCCCTGGAGCCAGCTGTGGACTGAAACCCCACAGACTGTGAGGTAATAAACCTTTCCTCCTTTAACTTTGGGTGTTGGGTGTTTTGTCTCAGCAATGAAAAAACAGAAGTAAGACATTCACAAATGGAAATATAAAATACCAAATAATTTATGAATAATGGTTATGTTTGGGTTAGGGTAGGATAATCAGCATTTTAATGTCCTTTGTGTTTTATCTACATTTTCTCTAACATTTATTACTTTTGTACTGAAAGAAACATTGCATGTCCTTTAAAATATGAATTATTAGAAATTCATCTGCCAGGTTGACATCACCCAAATCTTTGTTTAGTCTAATTTAACAAGAAATTGAAGAAAACACTTCTAAAAACAAAATAAATGCTTTCTTAACAGCAGGAAACAGGAACCAAAGTGTTTGCCAAGAGCCCAACTTGGGCAGACACCAGATTGACTGAGACTCAGTTGCTTTGCAGCATTTTTAGTTGCCAAATTCCCCAGGGGCATAAATGTTCACGTCTTCCAATGAAGATGCAAGTTACTAGAAGCTAGACAGGGTGGCAATGTGGGAACTGGACAAAACAGGAAGATCAGGATTCTTATAAGAATTCTCATGGTGCAGAAGTGTAACCTTGGACAAATTACTTAATCTCTGCATCCTCCATGTCTTCATCTTCTACAAGAACAGATTCTTGTTTCCAGGAAGATGGTGGAGTGCTGAGCAGCAGAGAAAGAGCCTCTGAGACTTGGTGTCCAGACACTGGAATATAGTAACACGAGGAACAGAAGAAGGAGGGAAGTGGGTCCCCAGGATCCAGGAAGGATCTGAAGTGAGAACTGAAGCCCACAGGGAGAGCAAAGAGAGAGATTTCAACAAAAAAAAGAAGGAAGTGACAGTGTTTTCTCCCTGAGCTCAGACTTGCTGCGTGGGAGAGGAAGCTTGAACCTGCAGATGCATGGTTGCTCCTGGTGCCCCTGGAGGCCTCCACAGAGAAATGCATCAGTGGAATGGAGCAGTGGTGCAGTACACTGCAATGATTGGTAAGTTATTTGGGTTCAGACATTCCCCCAGGACAGGGTGATTGTCTGGTAGCCATCTTGGAGAGGGAATGCTTGAGCTGGGAATTCAGAGCAGCTACAGCTCCATCTAGTGGCTCCCAGTGACAAGGTCAGGGAGTCTAGTTCAACCCGACATGGAGCCAGATTCCAGCCAGCAGGAGGCAGAAACCAGCCTGAACTTCAGTGGAAATAAAGGTTCAGGCTTGCTGGGTTTATCCACTACCCCACTGTAAAGCTACAGCTAGCTTGTTGGGACTGGTCAACTAGGATCTGGACTCTTGTCTACCCAGGTTGTCTACCAGTGAAAGCAGAGACATACCTTAAAGCAGACATTTTTTTCCCCTTTTTTTTCTTCATTGTTTGTTCTTGTTTTTTATATGAATGTGAACATGGTTTCTAGTTTTTGTTGTTGTTGTTCTGCTCTTGTTTGTATATCTTCCTTCCCTCCCTCCTGTTTTCTTCACCAGTTTCCCAAAGTGTGTGCAATCTTCTTTTGTCCTGCAGCATTGCTTCTAATCTCTTCATCTTCTATTTCTCTCTTTTTCCCCCTAATCCCTTTAAGCTTTCCCTCCTGAGAATAAAACTGCCATATTGAGGACTTACTGCACACAATTTTCTGGTTCATTCTAGATTTTGTTATATAACCACAAATTTAATTGGTATAGTTAAAGGTGACAAATTAATAGTTACCTCAGTTTTATCATTTTCTAGGCTGTGTTTGATGCTATTGTTATTGCTGATTTACCTCTTTAGCTGAAGTAGCATGATTGTTCTAATCAGTTGTTCTTGCTGGTATACCAACACTGAGATTCCCTAAGAGTCATAAAAAATACCATAGGCCAGTAGGAAAAGAACCAGAGGCTAGGACAAATAGGCAGCAACTTCTCATCCACAATAAATTGAAGAGGTAGGACCTTGCAACAGACTCAAAACAAAATCCAGCTACACTTAGAAGACACCTCTGAGAAGTAGTCATTTCCTAAGGGTTCTAAGTACTAGCAATAAAGCTACTTGCCACAAGGAATTTACAAGCATCAAACCATGAATTTTAAAAAAATGAGAAGACACTTAAACAAGATGCAACCTCAGATTCCCAACCCACCAAAGGCAAAGCCAGGAAGCAATCAGGTGGAACAATCTGAAAGCCACCCACCTGGGCTCTCTAAAGTGGTTAACAGTAGAAGCAATAAAGTAGATAAATGAGGCTCTAGGAAAAAAATCAAACCAGAAATAATTTCTCAGATAACTACAGAGATAGTGACCATAATGAAAGACATGCTTTGTGACTCTAGAACAGATATAGATAAAAAAAAAATGAGGGGCTTAGGAAAATGAAGGAAACTATGAATGCCAAACATAGAAATGAAATCCATGAAACAGATATCTAGGAGATTAAAAATTCCATTGAAGGTGACTTCAAGATGGCGACTGGATAGGAAGCAGAGGAGGAATCTCTCCGAGAAATACCACCTAGACAAAGAAATATAGCAATAAGAGAAGGAAAAAAAGGAAGAGAGGTGGGTACCTCGAGCCCAAGAAAGATTTGAAATGGGAACTGAAATCCTCAGAAAGAATAAGCAGGACCTATTCGGGAAGAAAAGATCAGAGGTCCACCATGGCGCAGACGGAGGGAGGCAAGACGGAGCGACTATGGCTCCAAAATGCACACAACATTAGCTCACGCCCTCCTCCCGGCACCTGCAGCTTTAGCTGCGGAGATTTACACTCATGGAAGCCTCCCGGCTCGGCCAGGGGAGTGCAGAATTCTGAGGGAGGGTCAGAGGAGAGAGCACGGCCAGAAGAAGATGCGATGGCGGACGAGAGCAGTAGTCGAACCCAGGGCAAAGACGAGAAATTACAACACCCACGGAAACAGAAACCCGATCCTGCAGCAGTATCCCTAACCGGTGCTGGGAGACAGGATGGAATCAGTCTAAATAGCACACAGCCCACCGCACCTGACCCTGCATCTGCCCCAAGGTGATCCCCTCCCCCACCCCTTTACTGGGTGAACGGGGAGCAGTGGGGACAGACAGCGGCCACTCCGGAGTTGGAGCAGCAGCGGCCCCCAAGAGGAGATGGAGTGAGATGGCGGAGGGAGCTGTGATCACGCTCCGGGACCAGGCAGGAAGCAGGAGCCAAGGTGCCGCGCTTCAACTCCCACCCTGAAATCTCACTGTGAACACCAAGAGACTAGGTGGCAGGTGCAATCAATACATACTCCTGTCAACAATGGGACGATTATATGGACTTCAGGACTCACCCCACACTATTAACAACACAAAGAGGACCTACTTACAGCCTGCACATATGAACCTAGTAAGAACCCATAGCAACATGCTAGATGAAGAGCAACAGACCGGGAGTCCGGAAAACAGCAATATACTCCATCCTCCAACTCTATTCTAGAACTAATATCTAAACTCAGTTCACATGCTGGACTAACAGTGTGAACATAGCCAGGGAGATTTCAGGCCCTGGTACCAAGCATTGTAAGTTTGACTGGGGTCCAGCTGTAGGGGGTGGGAAATGGGGAGGGGGGAGCCCAGGAAAACGGAAGAGAGGGAAGGGTCTCTAGCATCAAGAGGCGAACGACCTGCAGGCAAGAACGGCCCTGCCCGGGGCAGGAGGCAGGAACAGCCCCACCAGGGGTTAACAAGCGATGCCATTGAGGGTGAACAGAATCCACTCACATCCACCCCCACCCCATGCAGCATGACGGAGGGGAAGAGACAGGAGGTCCGCGATGAGTATAGGTGCTTTTCCACCCCAAACACGACAGCTTGCGTAGTATGGTCTGAAGCAGCTATATCTCCTCCCAAGGTGAGAATTGAGAAATATGAGGTAGAGCAACAGAGATGAGGGAGGAGAAAATTTGAATTTTCAAGCAAGCCACCATCGGTATAATAGAGCAATAACTGGGAAAGTAACATTAGGTAAATTAGCATTCAAAGATAATTCCCTTCTATGTTCTTTATAATTTTGTAGTTCCTTCATCGTCTATGTGTCCACATAAATAAGGATAACTTTATGGAATTCAGCATCCAGTGCTAAGTCCATGCTTTCTTCTCTATAATTAGCAATTTCCCTTAAAATATATGTGTTAACTAACGTGATGATAGCATGTGGTGCAGCATCCAGTGCTGATTCCCTACTGTTTTCTGTATAGTTTTGTGTTTTCTGAACTGTTTTTAGGTTATTCTGATTTGTATTTGTATTCTCTTGTCTCAAAAAAAAAAATCCACTGAAAGTATATGTAGCAGAATGAGCCACTGTGAGGACAAAATCTCAGTTATAGAAGACAGGATTGTGAGGAACCATGCAAAGTCAATTCAACAGCCACTAGATGAGGCAGAGAAGAATAACGTAAGATTGATTAGAGTCAATGAAAAAGCAGAACACCAAACCAGCACTCCAGCATGTTCTGAAGGATATTCTAGAAAGAGATAACAAGGATTACAACTCCATGAACCTTCAACAGAATGAATCCATTAGACAAGGCATGCAATTAAACAGAAGGGAAAACAGGGGAGCCAACAACAGGAAAACAGCATGACAATGATAGGTCAATGCATATCAGCTAGAACCGTCAGTGTTAACGGTATCAGTTCACTAATCAAAAGAAATAGACTAGCATAGTGGATCAAGAAGCAAGATCCAACAATGTGCTGCAAACAAGGAACACATTTAATACAAAGAGAAATTCATAGACTGAAATTCAAAGGATGGGAAATAATATTCCACGCTATAGGAAACCACAAAAAAGGAGGGGTAGTGTCTTGGTTACTTTTCTCTCGTTGCTGAGACAAAATACCCAACACCCAAAATGAAGGGAGGAAAGGTTTATTTAGCTTACACTTTGTGGAGGTTTCAGTCCATACTTGGCTGGCTCAGAGGCAGAGTGGCACATGGCAGAGGGCAAACTGTTCATGGCAGCAAAGCATGGCAAAACAACCAGAGCAAAAGGGAGGAATGGCTGCAAGCAGCCTCTTTCTTTCCCTTACCTTGTAAAGAGCCTACCCCTACCCAGAGGGTGTGTAGCTCTCACACAATGTCCATACCCTCCTCTTCCACAGGCTCAGGATGTGTACAAAATAAGCACCCTGGCTTCCTCCTGAGTCACTCAGCTAAACCTCTAGACTTCCCAAGTGGACACAATGTATCAACCATATCAGGTAGCTATTCTATTTGCAGGCAAAGTTGATTTTAAGCCAGAACTGATTAAGAGAGACAAAGAAGATCACTACATTCATGTAAAGGAAACAATCCAAGACGAAAAGATAACTATCATAAATACATATGCACCAAATACCAGTGTACCCAACTATATAAAACAAATACTAACAGACATGAAAAGCAAATAAGCACTAAAACAATTATAATGAGAGACCTCAATATCTAACTGTCACAAATAGATCAACTAGACAAAAATATCAACAAAGAAATATCAGAACTGAACCAAACTTTTGGGCAAATGGACTTAGAAGATATCAACAGAGTGTTCCATCCCACAGCTTCAGAATACACATTCTTCTTAGCTTCACATGGAACATCTCAAAAACAAACCACAGACTAGCTCATAAAACATGCTTAAAGAAATTGAAATTATCCCATGCATATTGTCAGACTGTAGTGCAATGAAATTGTAAATCGATGGCAAAAGAAATCATAAGAACTTCATAAGCACATGGAAATTAAATAACACCCTCCTGAAGAAGCAGTTGGTCACAGAGGAAATTAAAGAAGAAATTAGACAGTTTCTACAGTTAAAAGATAATTCTAATACAGCATACTAGAACTTATGGGACACAATAAAAAGCAGTCCTACTTTCATTTATAGCACAAATTTGTAACAGTGAATTCCCATATCAGAAAAACAGCAAACTCAAATAAACAACCTAATGTTGAACCTCAAGCTTCTAGAAAAAGAAGAGCAAGTCAAACTCCAAGTTCATCCAAGGGAGGAAATCATAAAGATCAGAGCAGAAATTAATGCATTAGAGATGAAGAAAAGAACACACAGAATTAATAAATCAAAGGGTTAGTTCTTCGAGAGATTCAATAAAATTGACAAGCTATTAGCCAACCTTACCAAAAAAAAGGAAAGAAAAGACTCAAATCCATGCAACTAGGGATAAAAAGAGTGAAATCACAACAGGTCCTGCAGAAATCCAGAAGATTCCCACCAATACCAATTTCTAGCACCTGTATTCTAATCAGATGGAAAACAGAAGAAATGCACAGATTCTTAGATGCATATCAATTACCAAAGCTGAATGAAGATGATAAAAAATACTAAAAAAAAATCAGTCAATAAAATTGAAGATGTAATTTAAACCCACCAACAAAGAAACCTCAGTCCCTAATGGATTCACCGCTGAATTCTACCAGAAATTTAGAGAAGACCTAATGCCGCCACTTCTCAAATGCTTTAATGAAACTGAAGGTGAAGCAACATTTCCAAATTCATTCCTGAAAGCAAGCATTACTCTGATACCAAAACCAGAGAAGGATCCCACAAAAACAACAACAACAACAAAAACTACAGACCAATCTCCTTAATGAACATAGATGCAAAAATCCTTGGTAAGACACTGGCAAACAAAATGCACCAAATTATCAATAAGATTATACACCATGTACAAGTAGTATTCACCCCAAGAATGCAAGAATGGTTCAACACACACAAACCAATAATATACAGCACCATGTGAAGAGAGCTATTATGGTTGATACATTGTGTCAACTTAAGGAGTCTAGAGGTTTAGCTGAGTGACTCAGGAGGAAGCCAGGGTGCTTACTTTGGTACATCCTGAGCCTGTGGAAGAGGAGGGCATGGAGACTGTGTGAGAGCTACAGGCCATGTGGGTGGGGGTAGGCTCTTTACAAGGTAAGGCAGAGAAAGGCAGCTTGCCTGCCATTCCTCCCTTTTGCTGGTTGTTTTTGCTGTGCTCTGCTGCCCTGAGCACTTTGCCCTCTGCCTTGTGCCACTCTGCCTCAGAACCAGCCAAGTATGGACTGAAACCCCACTCCTGGTACCCAAATCCGTATCAGTCAGGGTTTACTACAGAAACAGATTTAACACAAGATATACAAATGTACAACAAAGTACCTATTTGGCTTACAGTGGTCAGCTACAGGGTTAGATGAGGAAGTGTGCAGAGGGTGTCTGCACACTGGAGATTGAACAGCCCAGGCCTGGGGCCTGGAGTTCACCGCAGTGTCAGTGCAAGTCCGTATCAAGGGCGGCAGCAAACTGATTAATCTGGCTTCGAGCTCTTCGGAGGAGCTCCAGTCTTCACCTTCAGCGTGGTCGTCTCCCGGCTTCCGGTGCAGACTCTTTGGCTTCCGCCCGGACTTCATCACAGATTCATCAGCATTTCGTCACAGACTCAACAGCCCTTGATACGGACTTGCACGGACACTGTGGTGAGCTCCAGGCCCCAGGCCTGGGCTGTTCAATCTCCAGTGTGCAGACACCCTCTGCACACTTCCTCATCTAACCCTGTAGCTGACCATTGTAAGCCAAATAGGTAATTTGTTGTACATTTGTATATCTTGTGTTAAATCTGTTTCTGTAGTAAACCCTGACTGATACAAGAGCCAAGGACAAAAGTCACATGATCATCTCAGTAGATGTAGAGGAAGTGTTTGACCGAGACCAACACCCAGTCATGAGAAAAGCCCTCCAGAAAATTGCGATAGATGGTCTTTACCTCAATCTGATAAAAACTGTCTGTGACAAACCAGTAGCCAACATCGTACTAACTGGACAAAAGCGGAAAACTTTCCCTCTGAAATCAGACAAGGAGGTCCACTGTCACCACTCTTATTCAATATAGGTCTGCAAACATTAGCCAGAGCAATTTATTAGACAAGAAAAGAAATAAAAGGAACAACATTAGGAAAGGAAGAAGTGAAACTATCATTATTTGCAGATGACATGATACTCTACACAGAAGATCCCAAACTCCACCAAGAGACTTCTAGATTTAGTAACCAAATTCAGTAGCATACCTGGTTACAAAGTCAGTGCTCAAAAATCAATAGCTTTCCTGTATGTGAGTAACAGACTCAATGAGCAAGCAATTACAGAAACAACACCTTTCACAATAACATCCAAAAAAAACGAAATACCAAGGAATCAATCTAACAAATAAAGTGAAAGACTGCTGCATTAAAAACTACAGAACTCTGAAAAAGGAGATTGAAGAGGAGATGAGAGCACGGAAAGGACTGGGGACTTAGCTCAGTGGCACAGCACCTGCCTGAAACATGAAAAGATGCCCCTGTTCTTGGGTAGGAAGAACAAAGATACTGAAAATGGTTATATTTCCAAAATTGTTCTATAGATTTAATGCAATCCCAGTCATAATTTTAACAGCATATCCCAAGAATTAGAGAAAACTATCCCCAAATTCATTTCGAACCAGAAGAGACCTAGAATAGCAAAGCAATTTTGGGTAACAAAGGCAAGTCAGGGGGCATCACAATCTCTGATTTGAAACTGTACTACTATGGTTAAAAAAATAGCATGGTACTGGGGAAAAAATAAACCCAAGGATCAATGGAACAGATTAGAAGATGCAAAAATAACTCCAAACACACTCAGCCACCTTATCTTTGACAAAGGGGCCAAACACGTTGACTGGAAGAAAGGTAGCCTCTTTAATAAACGGTGCGGGGAAAACTGGCTTTCTACCTGCTGAAGATTAAACTATACCCATGTCTATCACCATGCACTAAACTAAAATAATGGATAGAAAATCTAAATATTAAAAGAGAAATACTAAATCTTCTGGAAGGTGGAATAGGTAGAACTCTGGAAAACACAGGTGTAGGCAAAGACTTTATAAACAAAACCCCAATTACATGGGAAATATAACAAAGAATCAACAACTGAGATTCCATTTTATCAAAAAGCTTTTGCACAGCAAAAGAAACCATCAATAGAGTGAAAAGATGACCTGCACAGTGGGAAAAAATTTTAGCCAATTATCTCTCAGATGAAGGACTAATATCTAGAATATATAAAAAATTGAAAAAACCCAGACCCCCCAAATTTATTTTATTTTTTTTCCAGACCCCCCAAATTTAAAGAGTCAGTCCAATGGCCCTGAATCAAGGCCAACAGTTTTCTGAAGCTGTTGGTTTCAAGCAGGAGCCTAAAGTGGTATCTTTCTATGGTCTGTTGGCCATTTCAGAACTTTAGAAATGTAATGGTCAATTCATTAGAAAGAAACAAATAACTAAATGAATTTTAAGAGAGGACTTCCAGATGGTGACCAGGTAGGCAGCAGAGAGAGAACCTCCTGTAGGAATGCCACTCAGACAAAGGAATATAGGAATATAGCAACATGTGAAGGACAGAAAGGAAAGAGGTGGGTATCCTGAACTCAGGAAGGATCTGAAATGGGACTGAAGCCCTTGGAAAGTCTAAGCAAAACCTCTTCTGGAGGAAAGGATCAGAGATCCCCCTGGCGCAGTCGTGGGGAGAGGAGAAGGAGGAAGTCACCGCTCCAAGCACACCCATGGCCCGCACCCTCGTTCTGGCATTCGCAGCTTCAGTTTCAGAGGCCCATGCTCACGGAAGCCTCCCGACTTGGCCAGGGGAGAGAGGAGTTCCGAGAGCTGGTCCAGGGCTGGAGAGGGGAGGGCGCAGCCAGGAAAGGAGGCAATGGCGGTCGGGAGCAGTTGTCGAACCCAGTGTGAGGATGAGAAGATAAGACAGCCACTGGGGCAGAGTCCCCACCCTGCGGCAACCTTCCTAATCAGCACCTGGAGAGAATCAATGCAACTAGTACACAGCCCACCATGTCCGGCTCTGTGCCTGCCTCAAGGTGGTGGCCCCCTGCCTCTCTGCTGGGTGAGCGGCTATCGGCGGAGAGCAGTGGGGAACCTCGGCGGTGAGCTGCAGCGTCTCCCAGGGATCTGGCCAAGGAGCGGATGGGGACTCCAGCACCGCAACGGGAGGGAGATGCAGATGGAGGTGGATTGCGTGGCTCCATGCCCTTCTCGCTCCAACATCAGGCAGGAAGCATGAGCTAGGTTGCCCGGGCTCAGCTCCCACCCTGAACTCTCTCTGGGAGCACCTTGAGTCTCGGCGGCTTGAGCAAGCACCACTTGTTCCTGGCAACAATGGGACGAATCCATGGTCTTCAGAACTCACCCCAAACTATTAATGTGAGCACCAAGAGAGTCTCCTCACAGCTTGCACATATGAACCTTGCATGAACCCATAGCAACAAATTAGATGAAAAGCAGCAGACCAAGAGTCTGAAAAACAACAACATACTCTATACAGCAGACCCGAGAAAATCCTCCAACTCTATTCTAGAACTAATCTTTAAACTCAGCACATACCCTGAACTAACACAGTGAGAACAGGCCGGGGAGATTTCAAGCCCTTATACGAACCATTGTTAGTTCATCCAATGCCCAGCTGCAAGGGGTGGGGAACGGTAATACTGGAGACCAGGAGGAGGGAGGAGGAGAAGAAAGGGCCTCTGGCATCGAGGCAATGGGACAGAGCCAAACAGGTCACTGAGGGTGCCCCAAGAGGGGCGCATGCCCCGCAGCTGCTCCACTGTGGGCCCTGCTGAGGGCACCCCACGGACTGGACCCACCCCCACTCATAGCATGGCGACGGGGTGGAGCTGGGCGGTCTGCTGTGAGCATAGGTGCTTTTCCACCTCTGACCATGGCAGTTTGTATACACCCATGTACGTTATAGTATAGTCTGAGGCAGCTATATCTCTTCCCAAGGAAAGAGTCCAGGGATATAGGTAAACCCAGGAATACAGTTATTATCACAGGGAAGATGACTGATTGAGTGGTAGGGCAACGGAGATGAGGGAGGAGAAAATTGAATGATCAAATGGGCCATCATCTGTGTAACTGAGTAACAAATGTGAAGGTAACATTACATAGGACAGCATGCAGAGCTAATTCCCTTCTATGTTCTCTATAATTTTGTATTTCTTCAATCGTTTTTGTATTAACAGAAGTGAGTATAACTTTATATTATACAGCATCCAGTGCTAATTCCCTACTATCTTCTCTATAATTTGGTATTTCCTTTAATGTTTTTGTGTTAACTAATGTGAAGATAACATTATGTAATACAACATCCAGTGCTAATTCCCTACTATATTCTGTATAATTTTGTATTTTCGGTATTGTTTATGGCTTATTCTGGTTCATATGTCTCCAATTTTTTGTCTTTAAAATAAAAAATAAAACTCAGTCCATAAATGGGCACCTGAAATGAATACACACTTCTCAGATGAAGAAGTACAAACAGCAAATAAATAAATGAAAAATATATCATTTGAGATATGCAAATTAAAACAACACTGAGATTTCATCTCCCTCTAGAAGGAATGACTATCATCAAGAAATTAAACAATAACAAATTCTGGTTGGGCTGTGGGGGAAAAGGAACCCTTTTCCAGTACTGGTAGAAGTGCAGACTGGTGCAACCACTGTGGAAATCAGTGTGGATATTCCTCATAAAATTAGGACTAGAGGTTCCATTTGATTTGGCTATTCCCCTTATTGGTATCTTTCCCAAGAGAATTAAAAACATATCACAGTTATACATATGCACTCATGTTTATAGCAGCATAGTTTGTAATAGCTAAATCTTAGAAACAACTTAAATGCCCATCAGCTGATAAATGGATAAAAAAGATGTGGGTTTTTTTTTTAATAGAATGGAGTACTACTCATGCATAAAGATGGATAAACTTGAGATATTTATGGCTAAATGAATGGACCTTGAGACCATACTCTGAAGTGAAATAAACCAGACACATTTGCGTTGCATTGTCTCTCTGGTATGAGAAAGTGAAAGCATAAATAAGAACCAAAATGTGTAATAAAAACTGTGAAATAAGAAAAAATTGTTCAAAAAGCAAGGGAACCTGGGGGGCAGTGGTGAGGGGGATGCAAGGAAGGAAAAAGGAAAAAAATGAGAAAATAAGGATAAAAAGTAAACAAACCATTTTAAATAAGGAGGGAAGGTGGGGTTGAAGGGAGGGGAGGGGAATGGGAAATAAAGATTCAAGATGTATCATGTGTAGGTAGAAATTCCCCATGCTGAACGTGATCAGTATGCATATTTAAATAATGCCAATAAACTTTTTAAAAGAACAGATTCTTGTTCATTCACCAGTTAGTTCTAGTGGGTCCTCAGTGTGCACAGGACTCTTCATAGGAACTGCTATGGGCTCATACCAGAGTGCCAATGTCCACTGTGTTACAGATGTTGTACCTAATTTAATTTATACTGTCTGCATCCTTCATCTTATCCAGAAATTCTCAGAAATATCCCAAATCCTCAGAGCTTATGAGCGGACTCATAACCTAGGTATTGAGGGCTCCAGAAAGGAGAGAAGGTCAGTGGGTTTTGGAAAGGAAATAAAAGGGGCAGGAACGGAACAAGGGATGAGCTGAGTAGAGGCAGAGCACGGTGCCTATAATTCAAGCTACTCAAGAGGCTGAGGCATGAAGATCGCAAGTTCAAATCGAGCCTAGGCAACTTAGGGAGACCCTTTATCAAAATAAAATTAAAGGGGCTGAGGGTGTAGGTCAGTGGTAGAATGCTTGCCTAGAATGTCAGGCAATGTTCTGGGTTCAATTCTCAGTCAGCAACGAGACAGTGAGAGAGAAAGAGAGAGACAGAGACAGAGATTTAGAAATGAGTCGGAGAAGGATCAGGACAGAACCCATGGAGAAAATCACGATCATGGTGGAAACTGCCCATGCACAACAGTCTAAATACCTTCTTGCTGCGATGTACAATTTGTTATTCTTCAATCTGAACTTCGTGATGCTTATGTGTTTGCCGTTATTGTAAGAGGGGGAGGAAGTGAGCTAAACAGGTTTGCCCAGGAGATCTGATGCTGTACAAAATGGCTAAGGATATCGCTTTTGATAAATATGGAGAATGTGAGCCACAAATCAATAGAGACTGGTGTTTGGTTTCATGTGGGAAAAATCACACAAACCAAACATGGCCACAAATGACTCAATAGTGTCAGGAAAAGTTATTTTTATACTTCTCAGAAGATTATATAGATGCGTTGCTAGGCACAGCGGGTTGTTCGGGTTTGTTTCTAGTACAATTTGATTGCTTTTTCTCACTGCACAAGCATTTGTAAAATTGCTTGTTGTTCTTCCTTGTAGGACAAAGTGCTCGCCCAGAACATTCGAAGGGCTGCTGGTGGGCATCGACTGGAAAACAATCTGGTTCGAAACAATGCACGCGGAAGGACACACTCTTGCATTTCCACACACAGGGACGCAGATGTGACATGTGCAGTCCACGGGAAAGAAACAAGAGATGCTCAGTAAAGAAGCAGTCATGATTTGGAATTTAAACCAAAAATACCTTTGAGCAAAATTTGTTGACCGCATTCTGTCTGTGTGAAAGATGAAATAACTCCCCGAGCTCAGGGTCTTGGCTGCGTAGAGGGGTGGGAAGGTGAAGGTACATCGTATGTTGAGTTAGTGGGGAGTTGGTAGCAACACAGAAACTAGCTGAGTGTTCTGAAGTCAGGACTGAAGCTGTTTCTGGACAATGAGAGTTTGATTCACGACATGAGCACTTAGCACAAAATAAACTCGTGATTAACTATACAAAAATTCCTTGATTCATAATCCATATGCTTGATGTGTTCTCTTGTGTCAAAAGGGGAAAGCTCAGTTGAGATCACAATATGGTGTAGCATTACAATACTTAACAGATTGTACCTTACAAATTATATAATTAAATACATATAACATGCTCGCACCTTGTGGTCCATGCTTTATCACTTACTAATTATGAGAACCTAAGCAACCCAGTCTCTCTGAAATATAGCTTCTGCATCTGTGCAATGGAGCTGAGAAAAAACAAACCGCTTCATTATTGATGGTTTTAAAGCAGGTCCTAAAATTATTTGACACTCTTCCCATCAAAAGTGGAATGTAGGACAGTCATGGCTGGGCAGCCCCACAATACTAACTACTTTATTGTTGTTATTATTATTATTATTATTATTATTATTATTATTACTGACATGTTCTACCTATATAGTTCAGGCTGCCCTTAAACTCATGGTGCGCCTCCTGCCTCAGTCTCTCAAATGCTAGGATTTCAAGTGTGCGTCACCACAGCAATACATAATCAGATGTACTTTAATCTCTAAAGCAACATTCAAGTGACTCTAACCATAAAATTGTGCAGATGAGAAATAGAGGGAATAGATTAGTGTGGTTAAAAGTAATTTTTTTCCATTTTCCAAATTTTCTTTAGGATTTACTTGGGTAATTGAAAAATGTGTATATTCTTAAAAATCCCTTCATGCCTTCCTGGCCCATATCTGGGTGGGGTGACTATGGTCAGCATTATTTGCAGTCACTGACCTGCCTATTAAATCAAGTTCCTTGGAAGAGGAACAGGGCCAACACAGCATCCTATTGCTAGAGGGTGTGGGTCACTAGAGGACTGACACAAACCCAGATTTCCTGCCTCCCCAGCTAGCGCCCCATTCGTTTACCCTGTAGGACCCCAGTACTAGTTAGTTCTCACCTACAGGGGCTAAGCGTTAGACCCAGTGCCACTTAGAATGCCCCTCATTCACATAACTGGAAATCACACATGAAAGCTAACAATGGGGGGGTCAGTCACAGGTACAATTGGAAACTCGCTTCTGTCGCATACCCCCAGGGATCTCTGCGAGTATCACTAAGAACCTTGGAATGAGGTCATCCTGGATTATACTGGTGTGCCCTGAACCCAGCGACAAGTGTCTGTATGAGCCAGGAAGACACCGAGAGCAGGAGGTCACGTCAAGACAGGAGGAGACTGGAGTTATGTCACCAGAAACCGGAAATGCCTGGGAACCGTGAGGCAGGACAAGGCAAGGAACAGATTCTTCTCTCGTGCCTCGGAGGGGACATGGCCAGCCGACAGCTTGACCACGGCCTGGCTTCAGGACAGGGAGAGAAGATACTGGTGCAGTTTTAAACCACCAAATTGTCTATCTAATTTGACACACAAAGCCAAATCAAGTTACAGAAAAGTTAAATACAGTTTTAAAAACATGAAACCAGTACTTATGCTACGTATGATAAAAACTATAAAGAAACAAATGAGAATGATGAATACCTCACTGAGAGGAGTGGAAACTGCAGTGTTAGGAAGGAAGAGGACGGGTCTGGAACACAGAGGCTCCCACCTGCGCGGACCACGTTGTGTTTCATAAGCTGAGGGAAGGGTGAGCATGATGGGCAGCGTACTTTTATACCAATGTGTACGATTCAACCTATTTCTTAATAGTCACATTTAAAATAACATTGAAAAGGAAAAAATAAAACAGACGAAAAGGAAAGTTAATGGCACCGGTGAGGCGGGGGACCTTCTTTCGTATGACCTTTCAGATGATTTCGTGCATCTGTACCTCCTGGTTCTTAATAAGCAGATGAAAATCATTTTGTTAACATTTGTGTTCTGATGCCGTTTATAAATAATTCCAATGGTAACCTTTTTCACTGGAAAACACCTGTACAGTGCCGCCTCTGATTACTCCCTGTGGATATTGCTTAGCTCAAAATTAATATATCATACTTTCTAGAATGACAGACTGTGGGCTGGAATAAGAGAAAACAATAATTTATAAGATGGAGTAATTACCGGAGGATCCAGGTATTATTTACTGACTTTCTTCTTTGTTCTCAAGCCAACAAAATTATCGAGTCCACATTCCCAGAGTCTTTATTAGCCTTAATCTTAGGCTGTCTATCAAAAACAATACTGTTGTGGCTTAATAAACACCACAAACCCATAATAAACTGCACGGGCCCTTCGTCTTCGCAGGTAATAAGGGAGCTCAGCTGAGGCTTTATCAAAGTGACTGACTCTGGCAGCTGGGCTGTTCTGCGCTTGCTTCCTCCGGTTGGCTGGGGGGACTCACAGGCGGCACTGCCGATAATATCCACCAGGTGGCAGCAACTCCTCAGCTGCCAGTTCAGGGCCTCCGAGGGTGTCCAGGTGGCGGTTGACCGCCTTCCCAGCCACAGGGCGGTTCTGCCTTCTAACTCAGATTTGGCTGTTTCTCTGATCGATGAGATTTAGAAAAGCATTGTGAGCATTTTCAGTGAGAAATTATCATTCTGGTCACAATGAAGATGCAAGAGTAACTGGGTAACTAGAAAAAGCAGCTTCTTCTTTCCTTCCTCCTTCTAAAATTTGTGTCGTTGATACATACGATGATGAAATAGTTTATTTTTAAATCACGACCAGGCAGAAGTATGGAGAACATGAATAGATCAGGACTTGCCAGAGCTGGGGAAAAGGGGGTGATGAGATGTAGCATGAGTGAAAATACCCTGCATGTGAGATGTATATAAAATATATATATAATGGTTAAATCCATTCAAGGTATCCCGCTCATTCACACCATGGAATGTGTCCCAGGATTGAACATAAACTGCGGACGTGGGTGGCAATGCCAGGGTAACATAGGCTCACTGGTTGTGACCACTGTACTCTCTGCTGGGAGATGCTAATCCGGAGGCAGCCGTGCAGGGGTGGGACAGGAAGACTATGGGAGATCGCTGTCCTCCACTCAGTTGTACTGTGAATCTAAAACTGCTCCAAAAGGAATAGTCTATGGACAAAAAAATGCCCATTTCCAAAGTATGCTAGACATAGGAACATTTTTAAGTAATAAAGTCAACAATAGCTAAAGAGGAACATAATCTACTAAGGAACTAACGTTTTATAAAGGTCAGTGTTGTGGTTCAGATCCAAAGGGGAAAAAAAGAATCAAGTTATATCATGTACAGGTTCAGATTTCCTATGATGCATGTAAAAATCATTTTCTTTGGGAAGAAAATAAAATAAAATGTCCTGCAAAAGTCCGTTGAAGACGGGTGGAGGTGGGGACACAGCCTGGAAGAGAGATGACTGAAAGATGACTAGGTGGGGGGGCTTCGGACATTCCCGCCTCCAAAGTAGAGGGAGGCTCTTTAACATCCCTCCCACGTGGACACACTAGACAAGCCTGAGGCATAGAAAGGAGAAGAACCATGAACCAGAAAAATGCCTTCTCTAACTGAACGTATAGTGGGACAGTGGAGCCTACACATTAGCAGACTTTGAAGTCCAAAGATACAGATGTAGCCTTTCCCCAAGGGACTCTGAGGTCAGGACACCCCTACCGTAGCACCTCTCCTGCGGGTCTCTCTCAGTACTCTGAGACTCAAATGCAAGAATCCAGATCATGGTATCAGAACTTTTCACTTGCCTGGGCTGCATTGGGTGAAGAATTGTCTTGGGCCACATATAAAATATATAACATAGCTAATGTATATAAGTAACAAGCTTCCTTTTCAAATGTTTTTATTATAATATTTTATATATTTTCTCTTTTCTTTCTGGTACCGGGAATCGAACTCAGGACCTTGCACTTGCCAGGTAGGCAGGCTTGTGCTGCTGAGCTATATCCCTGGCCCATATTATAATATTTTTTAAAAGAGGGCAACACAAACCTAAAACTAGTAGGCCTTTTGGCCTTGTTTTTGTGAAACTAATTTAGCAGTGTTTGGTCTAAAACAAGTATTTGCAACTCTTAGCGAGCTCTCGGGGAGCTCTTTGGAAAGCCATGATCTGACCCTGCCCTTCGTGTACTTTGTTGTTCAAAACGGTGTTCACCAGAGCATGGCCCTGTGGTGGGCACAGGAGGTACAACGAGCCCCGTCTGAGCCCCGCCCTGCATAGCACGCCATCGCCACTTACACGGCCAATGCCCGTGCCAAATATTGCTGAAAATCACATGACCGTGTTAAAGTTGACCACTTGTGAGGCCACACGACCGGGTGGCAACATGCAGCCTCTGGGCAGCTGGTTGGATGTACCTGGTCAAGACTTCAATAAATGCTGAAAATCACTGAATAAGTCATAGTGAGGGGACTTTACAAATTGTACTTTAATAGACCCATAACCGAAGGTCTTTGTAACCGTGACGTTGTGATATGAGGAGAAATAGATTTTTAGTTTTGACCTTTAGGATCCTTTGAGTGGTGGGTTGCAAAAGGAACCTCTTTTGCTATTTACGAGGCCCTTTCGGCCACTCGGAGTTTAACCCACTAGGGTGACTGGGGGGGGGCTGCTTGCCACCAGAATAACCCTGTGATTAGAGGTTGGGACTTTCGGCCCTACGCACTGTAGACCCGAGGCAAGGGAGTGGCAGCTGAGTTCAGTCTCCGATAGCCAGCGACTAGGTCAAGCTCGTCTATGTGATGGAGCCTCCCAAAAACTCTAGAAGAGGGTTTTGGAGAGATTCTGGATTGGGGAACACATCTCAGTGTGGAGGAAGGGGTGTGCACCCCAAACTCTACAGGTGCCCAGGCCCCTTCCACCCCTTGCCCTGGATACCTCGGCATCTAGTAGCTGTTCATTCTTATTGGCTACAGAATCCTCTGTACAAACCCATAGCAGGAAGAAAAGTTGTTTTTTTTTTTTTTTCCTGCAGTCTGTGAGCTGCTAGAGCAAGTTCCTGAGCCCAAGGAGGTCATCATGGAACATGACTGGTAGCCGCAGGGAAGGAGATGTGAGGTGTTATCCAAAGGGTCGCAGTCAAGGCCTCCACGACAAAACATAGGGCAACAAGAAAAGCAGAGCGAATTTATTTAACCCAAGTTTCACATGACCTGGGAGGGACGAAGAGCAGACAGTTGTGCAGAACTGTGATGGGACCGAAGGGTATCACCTGATCATACTGGACTCAGACAGCAAACCCAGGAAGGCCTAGCTGCATGGCTTCTCCCTGGCCAGCCTGTCGCATGCGTCCTCCCGGGCATAGGCGGGGCTCCCGCAGTGAGGGTCCTCTGCAGTGCTCAGACAAGCGTCAGCATGTGGCTTTGCGGGCAGCTCCACCACAGAAGGTGGAGGAAAGAGAGCTGTGCTGCTGGGGTGTACGGGTGGCTTTGGGGGAGAGGGTTCCAGTGTCTGTAGGTTTCCCTTGAGGGAGAAAGGACGGCAGGAGGAGATCAGACAGATCTTGCTTCTGAGCCCCTTTTCTTCAAAGTATTCTAAACACCAAGCACCACACTTTGGGGCACCATGTTCTGGGCCCCAGTGCAGCCATCTCAGATGAAAGTGTTGATAACCTAAGGTGGACCCACTGCTCCCAGTTGGCACCTGAAGTAAAGGCAGTTTTGTGGGACTGTGGGGTCTGTGCTCTTGGTAGGGTCAGAATTCAATTATAGGATACTCGGGATTGGAGAGTGGAAATTTTGTTGGTGTGAGGGAAAGCCCCTCCACCCCCACTTGATGTGAGAAGTTGTATGAGAACATTTTTTCCTTAGCAACTAAAACATACTGTAGTGATTTTCAAAATTGAACCACGTAGGGCAGAGATGTAGCTTAGTGGTAGGATACTTGGCTAGCATTCTTGAGGCCCTGGGTTTGAACTGTACAGTCCCAGTACTGTAAAAGCATAACTGTGAATATCTTTTCCATCCACACTGAGCAGTGATTTTCAACTCTGGCAAACTTTTAAACAACCCAGTGCTTGAGTGTTCGTGTGGGGAAACATCCACTGTTTATGCGGTGTTTGGTTGGTTGGTTGAAGCTTCCCAAGTAACAGTAACATGGGGCCAGGGTTGAGATCCACTACCAAAGTGTAAAAGTAATGAGTATCATTATTGAATATTGGATATAATTGTATCAGAGTAGAAATGAATTTCTAATTGGTAAAAATGTCTAATATTCGCTGGAATAGGGCTGTACACCCATAATCCCAGGGCTCTGGGAGGCTGTGGCAGGAGGATCAGAAGTTCTAGCCCAGCCTGGGTAACTTAGTGACTTAGCAAGACACTTTCTCAAAATAAAAAAATTAAAAAGAGCAGCTCAGGCTGAACATCCTGGGTTCAATCTCCATTATTAAAAGAAAATTATCTACTATTTATGGTCATAAACACAAGGTTGTTTCCCAATCGCTTTTCTCTGTTATAACTTCTTTCTCCATGTAAAAAAGAAACACATGTTTAGTACAAAAAATGTGAAAAGCACAATCAAAACAAAAACATCACTGGAAACCTGTAAGTACTACTACTATCTTAATGTATTGGAGCATATCCTTGCAGTTTTTTCCTCGTGTATGTGTGTGTATTTTTAAATTGAAAATGGAATCTGGCCATATCTTATAGCCAGCTTGTTCACTCAGGGATACAATGTGGACATTTTCCTGTGCCAATAGTTCCGTGACATGGGCTCTAATAGCTACTTCGCAGCTAGTAGATGTGCCAGAATTTCTTTAAATCTCTATTGTTTAACAGTAGGCTGTCTTCAGTTACTGAGTTCTGCTGTAAAGCGTACTTTGAGTTCCTTTAATACATTTTCCTGCACGCAGCTCCACTCATTCCTTGGAATAATCGCCAAGCTTTTGCTTCTCCCTCCTGCGTGTGTGGGGCGAGCTGTTGGATGAGTTGGTGAGCGGGAAGCTGTACTCCCTGAAAGTGCTCACGGGGTGCTTCACCCCATTTCCACGTGTCGCAGGACATCAGGACGGCCGCATCTCCTTGCCCACCCTCTCGGGTAGGGAAGTGCCGAGCAGCAGGACACCTAGTGACCCAGGCGCAGTGCGAGTCCCCTGGGCATACACATCACTAGGGATATTGTCAATGCAGGTTCTGTCTGCTTAATCAGGTCCTGCGAGGCTGGCCACAAACCACACATGAGCAGCAAGGCCCAGTTCTCTCCCAGCAGACTGAGGGTGCTTATGTCTCATTGCTGGGCTTCCCCGTAATTCCACAAATAAAGGGATGGGGTGAGTATCTCCTTTCAGTGATCCTTTTTCAAGTCAGATCACTTGGACTTTGCTTTTGAAAGAAAAAAAAAATAGCTCTTTATTTTTAGCATACTCTCTCACTTTCAGGTGACCACAGACTACTTTCCTTTCAATATTAGTAATTATCTTTTTTTTATACCAACCATCAAACTCACAACCTTGCAGCCGCTGTGCTGCTGAGCAATATCCCTGGTCCCAATATTAGTAATTATCTGTTTTTATTAGTGTTATGGTTTGTGTCCGTATGTCCCCCCCAAGTCCTCATGCAGTTATTTGGTGGTTTTTAGAGTTTATGACTGATCTATGATCCAATGCTGGGATTATGGGTGTAAGAGCTATACCCTAGGGCGGATAGTTTATATATGTAAGGGAGAGAAGGAGGCTGCTGGCTGCCATTCCTCCTGCCATTCCTCCCTTTTGCTGTTGCTGTCTTTGCTGTGTTCCGCCACCATGAACTGTTGCCCTCTGCCATGTGCCACTCTGCCTCAGAACCAGCCAAGTATGGACTGAAACCTCCACAAACTGTGAGCTAAATAAACCTTTCCTTCCTTCATTTTCGACGTCAGGTATTTTGTCCCAGCAACAAGAAAAAAGTAACCAAGACAATTAGTAATTATCTAAATGAGAAAATCCAAAGTTTTATAGCTGAAATTGATGTTGTATAACAGATTCCCCAAATGAACAAAGCAGAAAATACCCTTCCATTCATTCTTTGTGGGAATCTCGTCAGTTTCATGTGTGGCTTGTTTAGAGATCTGAAGTATAATGTTGGGATTTTCTGGGAAACACTAGGGTTTTGGGGTTTGTTTTTTAAACAAATGTATCACTGTAGTATCTTTTTTAGTGATGAGAACACTTAAAACCTACACAGGGGGTATAGCTCAGTGGTGCAGCACCTGCCTGGCAAGCACAAGGTCCTGAGTTCAATTCCTGGTACCAAAAAAAATCTAAGCTCTTAGAAATTTTGAAGAATACAATAGGTTGTGAACTACAGTCACCGTGTTGTACAACGGAGCACTTGAATGTATTCCTCTTTCTGGCTGAAGTTTTGTGTCCTTTAACCAACAACTCCCAAATCCCCTCAGCATCCCCTGGGAGCCATCATTCTACTCTTTTAAGTTCAACTTCTTTTAGAGTCTCCGTACAAGTGAGACCATCTGGTAATGGTCTTTCTGTACTTAGCTCGTTTTATTTAATGTAAATGTCCTTCAGCGTCATCCGTGTTACCACAAATGACAAGGTTTGTTTGCAGCAGCATTCAGAGCATATTCAGCATAAGAAATACAGACATGTTAAAAAGTAGAAAATAAAAATCACTCCTAAACCCCACCAGAAATTTCAGCAATAACCATTGTCAATCGTCTATTGCAGACATCCTCAAATACTCAGCAAGTTAGAAAATTTGTCCTTTCCTTTCTGGTTCATAAAATTCCTACCTCAATTCTAGACATAAATCTTGTCCAATTTTTCTGCTTTCTATCCTAGGAGGAAGACACTGAAAATTTGAGGCACCCTTAAGAATAGTTTCTTCTTCATATCCGTAAGTGTTTTACTTGGGGATCATCATCAAATCCTCTAAAATTTCATATTTATTTTTATAGTAAAATTGCCCCGCTTGTTCTACAAGTGGAAATTTAGTGTTTAATGATTTCAACTTTTTTTCGACAGTCAGTGTAACAACCCCTCATTAGCGAGTCTGCAGCCCACACTGTGATAAGCTAATTAATACATTAACCCCTTCTCATTAAGTCAGTGTTCAATGAGTTGAATTGTTCAAGGGTATTGCAGAACTACAATTTGATCAGCATTTCAGACTTTACAGTGTGCCCTATGCAGACATGTAATGTGAACTTTATTATGCTGTCACCATATCAACTCTACGAAACATTGATTTCACTTCTGTTTTATAAGTGAGAAAGCTGAGGTTCAAAGACGTTACGTGATTTGATAAAAATCTCATGAGCAAGGAGTGGCAAAATAGAGAAAATTCCCATTTTTAAATTTTTAACCAATTTTTGTTCCTAGTTTCATATTTAAATGCTCAGAATTTTAAAAAAGCCTTCATGTGAAAAGCAAAGATACACATCACAACTCACTGCGTTGTCTTTCCAGCTTTTCTGTGAATCCACAACTGTTCTAAGTTTAAAAGCTTATTTGGGGGGGGAGGGGTCCCGTTAAAGAGTGTGGGTAACAGGCGGGTGGGGATGACCCATTTGTTATACGCCTCTGTGAAAATCCCGCCGTGAAACCCAGGAAAACAAATTTTTAAATGTTTCACAGTAGTTCTGTTAGGAAGGTAGTCTTAAGTGATTTGTCTTTGTTTTCATTGTTTTTCAAAGTTTTTAATGATTAAAATATTAAAGCTGAGTGTTTAAAAAATTATAATCTTACAAAATTAGGAGCATGGCTGGAGTATCTTTCACATAAGTAGCTCTTTCCTAATTTCCATTTCTGCCTTCACTGATTTTAAGACCACAGATACCCGGTCCTCTTAATACTAAGTGAGGCTGTAGAGATCTTCCAGGTAAGAGGCCACATCCCAAATAATCCAGTCTCTGGGTGTAAGCAACCCTTTCTTCCACTACGGCCAAAGACACATTTCTCAGTATCTTGGTTACTTTTCTCTTGTTGCTGAGACAAAATACCTGACACCCAGAATTAAGGAAGGAAAGGTTTATTTAGCTCACAGGGTGGCACATGGCAGAGGGCAGCAGTTCATGGCAGCAGAAGACAGCAAGAGCAGCAAGACCAAAGGGGAGAGTGGCAGAAAGCAGCCTCTTTCCCTCCCTTACATTGTATGCAAACTACCCACCCCTCGGCCAGGGTAGCTCTCACATCCATAATCCAAACATTGGACCACGAATCAATCATAAACTCTAGAAGCCCATCCCAGGACTGCATGAGGCTTTGGGAGACATCCAGACACAAACCATAACACTCTACTAAGTTTCTAGTTCTTTCAGCTCCAAAAAAGCAGGCACCCACAAATTAAGTTTCTGCTTTGTAGAAGAGGAGCACACTCACGGGTGATGGCCTCAGAATGCGGGCATTGAAATTGGGACCTGCTCCCGGGGTGTGCCACTCACTGGCCGAGACCCAGCATTTCCTCTGAATCGGCTCTGCAATTTCATGGCAACAATTAGCTGACCACTCTCCTGATAGAAGTGGGGCCCCTGCACAAGATCAAGTCACTGCCTACCTGATGCCATTAAAAATCCCTTTTCTAGTAAGAGTAGCAAGTTTCAGTGTGCAGAACCCTTTTTGGCTAAAGAGGATCCCATCTTCTTCCACTCTTCCCTTTCCATCTTCCTCCTCCCAGAGAATGGTCTGCTAGGCAAGCTGTTTGAGCTTTGGAGAAACTGAATGTGAAGGAACAGGAAGGAAGCAGAGAATAAGAAATACTCAGGCTTGTGGTGCTGGAGACAGTTCTCAGAGAGAGTCCCTGGTTTTATCTGGGCACGTGGCCTCTCAGAACTTCTAGCTTCCTTTGCAGCTAGGTGTGACCACGTGGTGAGGGCCCATGAGTTAAGTGTTGGCTAGGGGAATGTGTGCCTTCAACAGGAATGGATGTGGTTCCTTCCTGGCCCACTTTCTACAAGCAGGAAAATGGTATGAGTGTGAGCCATCCGGCTCATGGAGGTGAGCGCCACACTCAGAAGATAATAGAGCAAGAAGGGGTAGAATGCTTGAGCGCCAGAGGGCTGTGCGAGAGAAATCCATCATACTCTCACATGAGAGAGAAATAGTTGCCTCACTTGCTAACTACTTTGAATACCACCTCCTGCCTGCTGCGGTGGATTTCTTCCCCTCTGTGTCAGCTCCCTGAGCACCTCTCAGGCTCTGGCCCACCGAGCGCCTCCCACTATAATTAACTAGGCCAGGTTGAAGGAACAAGTAGTTCTGTACTTTCTGTCTTCTTCCACCTGTGGTTCTTAGATATGTTCTCTGTGAAAAGCATTACACAATGTTCTTTCCTCCTTTGGTTCTCTGCTCTAAGCCTTCAGTCAGCCAATCAACCTCCCTCACCTCCCTCAGTTCTGTGATTAAGCTCCCCACCTTTGTGTGGCTGCCCTGTTTGGAGCACAATTCTATGGTTCTTTCAGACTGACTTGTTGCGCAGTAAAACAGGGCTAATTTGTACCCTTCAGAAAACTCTACCTCTACATACATAGGAGAAGGACAGGGTCTTTCACATAAAACCACTAGGGAGGCTACTGTCCCAAGGAAAATAAACACTTCCTCACAGACAGGTCCCTTGGCATAGCCACTCTCAGAAAAGCTAGCTGGATGTGGTCAGGATGAATCTAGTGACTGAAACCAGTTCCACTCCATCGCTGCAGGAAAGCTGGTTAGGGGGACATGAGAGTCATTCTCAAGCTTGAGGAAATGGCACCCCGAGGCAGAGCACTTGGCACTCCAGGAGAGCTGCTGGCATCAGAAAGGTGCTGCAAGGTTTCGGCAGTGTCTTCCCTAGAGGGCAGCATGTGACAGCGGGAGCTCCAGGTGCACGCTGTGTTTGATCTTGGCTCCTACTGGGGCGCTGGAGGTCTGTCGGCAGAGCGGGGCCTCCCCACCTCAGGTAGCAGTTTAAGGACGGGACCGCAGGCCCTAGAGTAGTGAGTATGAACTGGCAGCAGCTGCATCTGTTTAGGTGACTGTGACTGTCTGGAGTGATGTTTCGGTTGTCATAATTAGGGGCTGCTATTGACACCTAATGAGGAGAGGACAGGGAGGCTGCTGAGCATTGGACAGCACACATGACAGCCCCTCCACACAAACCCAGACACACACAATAAAAAACTGTTCAGCACAAAACCGCAGTAGAGCTAAGGCTGAGCGGGCCTGCCCCTCAGGGACCGACATTAACAGAGTGGCTTCCCCACCACAGGATGGGTTGGTGCTGAGGCCTCTGCTGGGCACAGGGTCAAGAACAGGAAGTGAGAAACTAAGTTCCATGAATTAGAACTGGCAGACAAGGTCACAGCATATTTCTAATGCCAGAAAAGGTCATAGCATTTCTTACAGCCAGCCCCAAGGCACAAGTGAATAACTCGCAAATTCCAAAGATTTCTCACCAGAATGGCTTAAACCCATCTAGAAAAAGAGGAAGAATGTTCTATAGCAGATTTCTTAACCTGGTTCATAAAGCTTTAGGAGACAAGAAAAAAATTCCACGCACAGGTAGGAGTGGATCTTGGGCCTCCTAAAATTATATGCACATTTTTTTTTGTCTTTTTGAGACAGAGTTTCATTATGCAGTTCAGTCTGGGTTTGAACTCACTTTGTAGCCCAGGCTGGCCTCAGACTCACAGTGATCCTCCTGCCTCACCCTCCTGGGTGCAGAGATTACAGGTGTGTGCTACCACATCTGGCCTTCTATGCAAAATTTTGTATTTTTATATTTTTCCAGGTCTCTTAATCTTTTTAGGCTCCTATAACAAAATACCATAAACTGGGTGGCTTTTAAACTATGGAAATTCATTTCTCACATCCTGGAGGCTCAGAAGCCCAAGATCAAGATGCCAGAAAATCTGGTGTCTCGTGAAGGTCTGTCGACCTCATGATTCACGCTTGGTGCCTTCTCCCTGTGTCCTCCTGGAAGGAAGGAATGAGGACTTCCTATACAAGGATGCTAACCCCAGGCGGAGGGTCTTTTCTCCTGTGACTTAATCACCTCATCCCAAAGGCCCCACCCTCCCAGTACCATTATCCTCGGGATTAAGATTTCAATGTACAGTTCAAAATGCAACTCCAGCATGTGAATTTTGGGGAAGACACAAACATTAAATTAAGGCCCCAAAGTTCATCTCAGAATCTAAATGGATTTAAGACTCAAAAAAGGCCAAGAACCAATGCAGATGGCCTGGGACATAAGGCTGAACCTGAAAGAGGGGAATGCAAGATCTTAAGCAAAGGAGGAGGTGTAAAACTAAGAGTAACAGTCAATGGTTATCAAGAATGTGCTGTGCACCAGGTGCTGTTCTAGCGCCTTCTCTGTGTCCACATATTCGATCTTTAAAATGAGCTTATGGAGTAGGATACATATATTTTTTTAAGGGAGGAAAGGTTTGTTTAGCTCACAGTTTGTAGAGTTTCAGTCCATTATCCGCTGGTTCCAAGGCAGGGTGGCTTGGCAGAGGGGAATTCCAGAAGAGAAACAGTTCATGGTGCCCTCAAGATAACAGAAGCAGTGTGTTGGGGGGGAATGGAGCAGATATATTTTGAATCCCATCTTGGAGCTGGAGAAACTATAGCTAGACTTTCTCTAAGGCAGTGTCTCCCGGCTTCTTTCACACTCTGGTACACATATAAAAAGCTATGGGGAAAAACTACGTGAATTAGTACAAGAGGTAAATTTCCCATAAATGAGATCAGTATACAAAACAGAGTTGCAAGTTTATACTTTAGCAACAAATATTTGAAAAACACAATATAAAAAATGACACTTGCAAAGACAATAAGCATATAAGGCATCTTAGAAAAAAATAATGAAATGTGTAAGATTTTTATAGAGAAATCATAAAACTTTAGGAAAATATATGAAAGGCACAGTGGAGTTAAGAGATGAGGATGATCATGACCAGGGCAACTTGACCAGAGGTTCCTACAACCTGTGTCTGCTTGTCACCCAGGTACCTCTTGAGGGCTGAGGACTAATGAGATTGCCATATGTGGCATGCCACATAGAAACCTCCGCTATTGCTGCTAGGGAAATTTAATTAGTAGTTATTCTTCCCACTATGAAAACATCAGACCTAGTTTATTCTAAAGGCAAGTGCAGCTGAGCATTCAAGAGATCATTGCAATCACATCCCAATGTCTTGCAGAGATTGGTAGAAAAAGAGGGGCTTAGCATCCAACCCATTATGTGACACTAGTGTAATCTAGATACTAAAACTAGACATGGACGAGGAAAAGAAACTTTCAAGCTAGTAAAATTTATTTAAAAATCATAAACAAGCCAGGCATAGTAGTGCATAGGTGTAGTCCCAGCTACTAAGGAAGCTGAGGCAGGAGGCTTGCTTAAGCCTGTGAGTTTGAGACCTGCCTGGGCAACAAACTGGTAATATATTTAAAAAGGTTAATCTAGGCCTGGGGATATAGCTCAGCAGCATACCTGCCTGGCAAGTGCAAGGTCATGTGGTTGATTCCTGGTAGAAAAAAAAAAAGGTTAATCCTTCATGGCCAAGATAGGCTTATTTTTGCTTAATGAAATGTTAATTCAATATTAGAATATTAGTTACTCATTATATTATCACAGTAACTGAAATATGATGATATCAATAGATGTGAAATAGCAATTGATTGGAAACAATAATCATCTATGATTTGGAAAATTCTTTGTAAATTAGAACTAAAAAGAAACTATCTAACTTGATAAATAGATATTGCAAAAACCAGAGGGCAAGCATTGTACTCAATGGTGACACCTTAAAATAATTTATAGTAAAATTAGGAACAAGACATAATGACTGTTTTAGTCACTTCCACAAAATTTTAGTAAGTGATCTAGCTGGTTCTAAGCCCAGGAAGGAGGAGTAAAGGTAAGAGGAATAGAAAGAAAGTAACACTGTTCTTATGTGGCACTGTTTAGTTAGGAAACTCCAAAGAATTTATTGAAAACCCATCAGACTTAGGAGTTTAGCAAGCCATAAATAAGATCAATACACAAAACACAGGTGCAGATCTATACTTTAGGAACAAATGTTTAGAAAACAATGAAAAGAAATACACCCATTATTGTGGCAACTACAGCGAAAAGAAGGCCCCTTGGAATAGATCTACCAAAACGTGAAGTCTTTCATGGAGAGAATAATAAACCTTCAGTAAAAGACATTGAAAGTGTAAAGAACTATTTTTCTACAATGAGCTATAGATTTCATGATGCTCTGTTCGTGTGTTACATCTAGGTAACATATGTAGATGACTTCCAAGAGCCCCATGCCCTCATAAGTGGGGAGGAGATTAGATCACGGGGCTCACAGGTGGCTCAGTGTTAAGAGGTGGGGTCTGGCCAGAAGAGACGGGACACTGAGGCGTGGCTGGGCAGGGTTTTTTTTTTTTAAGACAAAAGAATGGAGACATATAAACCAGAATAACACTAAAACAATACAGGAAATACAAAATTATAGAGAAGATAGCAGGGAATTATCACTGGATGCTGTATTACATAATGTTATCTTTGCATTATTCATCACTTAAACAATAAAGGAAAAACCAAATTATGGAGAAGATAGTAGGGAATTAACACTGAATGCTGTACTACATGATGTTACCTTCACATTTGTTGCTCAGTTATACAGATGATGGCTCGTTGGATTAATCAATTTTCTCCACTCTCGTCTCTGTTATTCTACCACCCAATCAGTCATCTTCCCTCTCACAATAACTGTACTTTTGGGTTTATTTACTCCCTCAGGCTCTCACATTGGGAAGAGACATGGCTGCTTCAAATTATGCTGTAACAAATATGGGTGTACACAAATTGCTACGACAGGAAGTGGAAAAGCACCCATGCTCAAAGACAGAAGATAGGCAGGGAACCAGGTTCACTATGGTCAAGCCCCCACTGACAAGCCCTCAAGGCCATCAGTCCGGTTGAGTGGGTGAGGTTACCCAGCGATCTGCCAGGCTTTGCCTCAATACAGCATCCGGAGGCCAGGTCAAGTCCTCAGGGTCGCCCAAGCAGACCGCCGGGCTCCGCCCTGTTGTTGCTCTGCTGGGGGCCCAGTTGAGTCCTCGGGGTCGCTCCCAGTGGATGACCGGGCTCCACCCTGTCGCAGCTCTGTGGAGGGCCAAGTCAAGTCTGTGGGGCCTCCCACAGTGGACCACTGCGCTCGGGGCTGGGCAGGGTTTATTTCCCTCCCCGGCTCCTCCCTTCCGCGCTGCTTCTGGTCCGCCATGCTGTGAGCAGCTCTCCTCTGCGTGCTGTCCTGCCCTGGAACCCGGAGACCACAGACTGACACGTGAGCCAAGATGAACCTCTCCTTCCTTAAATTGCGGGTGTCGGGTATTTTGTCTCGGCAGTGAGGGAAGTGACTACGTAGTCACATGGAACTGGACAAGCTGGTGCTAAAACATACATAGGATAGAGATGGGCAAGAACAGCTAGAAGAATCCTGAAGTACATATACTACTACTAAACATTAAGATTTATTATAAAGTCATTAAAATTAAGAATATTAAGACTTTGAAGATAGATCGATGGATCAAAACAGACTTCAGAACAAGACCCTTAACAGAGGACTATATGGAACCTCATCTATGCCACAGCTGACGCTATAGCTAGCGGGAGGGAAGCACTATTTAATAAATACCAATTGAGCCAGGACACAGCACAGTGGCACAAGCTCCTGCCTGGCAAGCACAAGGGCCTGAGTTCAATTCCCAGTACCAAGAAAAATACCAACTGATTAACCATACATGGGAAACCACATACACAAAAAGTGTTTAGACAAATGAGAGAATTAAAGGCAGAATTTTAAAACTTTAGAAAAATGTAGGACACAATTTTCCTAACTTTCAGGTAAGAATTTCTAAATACAAATATGGAAGCATGAATTGAAATACATTAAATTAAAAACTCGGCTCCTCAAAAGAGATCAAGAAGGTGCAAATACAAGTGAAAACCTAGAGGAAGGTGCTTACCACATTGACAGCTCAGGTTTAGATTTTAAACTGCATAAATGCCTCTAAATCAGTAGGAAAAAGATGAAAATTTAAAGAAAAATGGAAAACTAAGGGGTTGAGGGAATAGCTCAGTGGTACAGTGCTTGCTTAGCACATGTGAAACCTTGGGTTCAAACCCGGGCAACACACACACACACACACACACAACATGAACATTTCACAGAAAAACAAGTCTGTGTGGTAGAAATTTGAATATATGTTTAAGCTCATTAATAACTAATGACTTGTCATTTTATATCTACCAGATTGGCAAAAATGAAAAAGACTGACACTAGCAGACTGAGAATTGTTACAATGCTGGACAATTGTAGTAATGGTAACTCTCATAACACTACCAAATAGTCATCTGAAGCTATGCAGTCAGGATAAATGTGCGCAAGACTGCAGCTGCCCAGCAGTTCTCTGGCAGCATCTGGTGGGGTTGTGGGGGGCGAGGTGTCTCCTGCGAGATGACCCTCTGTCTCTTTCTGGGTCTTTGCCCTCACTCCAGCTAAGAATGGAGAAGTCGGGCAAGGCTGGTGCCTGCCATGAAAATGGGGAAAATTAGGGGCTGGTTGAAAATGAAGTCCGAGGTGAAAGTGATACAAAGCAAAAATTTATTTACAGTGCAAGTGCAGAAGAATGGCTACCTGAAGCACGGCAAGATGGGGTCCACTCAAATGAGTAACCCAAAGATCAGGGAACCACTGTGCTCATACTCGGGTAAGCTGGTTTCTAAAAATAACACTTTCACTGATTGGTGTATCTTGGCTAATCAGGGTCTTAGCCTGTTTTTGGGTTGAGGAGGTCGGTGGGCTAGGGGTGCACAGTAAGTGAACTTCCTCAAGGACATAATGCCCAATAAGCATGTAGTCTTTTACAACCCTCAGCCACCCAGGTCATGTTCTGCATCATCCCTTCCTGTGCCCGGCTGATCAGTCCCTACACTGTAGTACTGGACTTCTAAAATGACCCCCAGTTGTCCCCATCTTCTTGTGGTCATAGCTGGGCATACCACCCTCCCTCCCACCTCTAGGGACTTGCTTCTAACAAGTCAAATAGAACAAAAGTGATGGGGTTTAGTTTGGGAAGACTGCTTTCTCCTAGCTCTCACTCCTTCTGTTGCATCTTTTTTTTTACTCGTAAGAAGCAAGTTGCTGAAGCTGTCTGGAGAGACCCATGACCAGACGTGGAGTGCTTGCCTTTCTATCTTAACACCACTGTACGCCACCCCAATGATCAAGGTACACTATGGTGAGCACTTACCACTACTGGGTACAGTACAAAATGTTCCTCGTGCATTGTTTCGTTAATCACTGCAAAACCAATGAGATGTGTCCTGTTATTGTTCTCCACTCTATCAGTAAGAAAACTGAAGTGACAGAAAAGTAAGTAATTTCTCTAAGCTTGCAAAAATAGGCAACGTGCATGGAAGTTGGGATTCCAACTCGGTCGGGTTCAAAATGAGATGTTGCTATTTTAAAACATGTGTCCTCACTTGTATTCTTGTATTGTACAAACAGCACACCAGTATTTTTTTCTCCTGTCTGACTGGGACTTGGTACACACTGGTCGTCCTCTCCGTGACCACTGCCTTCCACGGTCTCTGGCTGCTACTGTTCATTTAAAATGAGTTTGTAACTGACACATAATAATTGTTGGGAACTGTCCTTCTCTACTTCAAAGTATGCATGTATTGAAACCACACTCTGCCTTATAAATATGTACAACTACTGTGTGTCAATTAAAAATAAATTTGTTTAAAACAGAGGTCTTCACCTCAGGAGGCTGAGGCAGGAGGATAGCAGTGAGTGTGAAGCCAGCTTGGGTTACAGAGCGAGTTCCAGGTCAGCCCGAACTATATAGCAAGACCCTATCTCAATAAAAAAGAGAGAGAGAGAGAGAGATAAAATTAAGTCTTGCAACCAATTCAATATTTCATGAAAAATAAAATAAAGAGATATCTGAAAGTGAAAAGGAAAACCCAATACCATTTGATTTTAGGATGTTAGAGTAAAAGTTATTTGAATGAAGGGAGTGAAAACGATCCAGGTTACAATGAGGAATGATTACAGCACCTGAAGCGAAACCCAGGGGTCACAGCGCAGACTGAGAACAGGGGTGCGGTGACAGGTGCGCAAACGCCATCTGTGCACTCAGCAGAAATTGCCCTTCCCCTGTGTAACTCAAATTGTTATTAATTTATGTGCTGCTGGCAATTTCAATTTACAAAAACCCATATTTTAATGTATAGACCTGTCACTAATAAACACAATTTTTAGCCCAAAAAGAAATACAGTCTTTTCTCATCATCCAAGGGAGATCAGTTCCAGGATCCAGCTGCCCCCATGGGGACCAAAGCCTAAGGATGCTCGAGTTTCTTACAGAATGGGGAGGATTGGCATCTAACCTACACACGTGTTCCTGCATATTTAAATCATCCGCACGCCCCTTGTGCAACGTAAGTCCATACAGTTGTTATTATGCAGTTGTTGTACTGTACCGGTGAGGGAATAATTCAAAGGAAAAGTTTACATGTTCAGTTCAGTCCCTTGTTGGGGGGGTGCACACTTTCAATCTGCGATTGATTGAATGCATGAATGCAGAACCATGGCTACTGAGAGCCAATTGCAGTCTGCTCGCTAATCCCAGACCTGGCTCCAGGCCAGTGAGCGTTTTGCTTTTATTATTTGCAACAGAATCCAGGCTTCAGAGTGAATAAAAGAGCTGAACAGAAATATAACTCCTGATAATATTGTCTCTGTGCCTTCTGCACTTATCCTTTCTGTCTCTCCCCAGAGGAAAAGCACTTATTCTTACTTATGCGAAATCCAGTTCTTCCCCACAGTGGTCATGTAAATCCTGGCACTGAGCAGGCCGCAGAATAAAGTCAGGCAGTGGGAGGTGTTCGCAGGAGAGCAACAGGCGGCCACAAAGCTCCAAACTGTTCCATCCATTTTTCTTCTAAAAATAAAAGGTTCTATTCATCAAAAACTTTTCTATGTTCTTGTGACTTTTTTCCTTACAAAAAAAAAAAAGCCAATATGATATGCAGGCAAAGAATACCCATGCTATCTTTTCATTTCCCAGAGTAAGCAAATAACTCAGGAGTGGACAAGCGGGAGAGGCCTGGCCTTGACTGTATTCAGCAGACAGAACCGTGTTCTGCAAAAAGGGATCTGACCTCCAATTAGGCACTTACGTGGCTCTTTGGAGGGAAACCAGCTCCTTTCTGCACACCCACTTGATGCGACGAATTACCTCACAAGTGCGAGAGGTTTTTATAACTTTGTTTTAATGTGTTTTCTAAGCATCATAGTCCTTGTCATTTCTTCCCAGCAAAACAGAATTGATGGCTTAGAATTGGCCATGATTTAAAGATTATTTAGACCCTGTTGTTGTAATCTCTGTCTTCCTTTCAGTCTTTAAAAAGCCTTTATTTTGTAAGTCCAAATTAGTGTAGGCTTTAGAATGTTTATTCATTAACACAATAAAATAAACTAACATTAAAAGAGTTTAAAAATCACAACCCTAAAAAGCCAGCTGGTTTCCATGTTGCAGCCACCCTTTCTGTGCTGAATTTGCATGCACTCATTTTACAGGTAGAATCTTAACGTAACGGTAAAACCCCTAACATAGTACCATGGCCGGTCCTTCTTCTAGCTCTCTCTTCATTAGTATCACATAGGGAAAAAAGAAAATTTTCCAAACCAGCGTGTTAAGCATTTTACTACAGACAGTGGCACGTCTTAGTCTGGATGATTTATAAACAGTTTATTTCTCACAGTGCTGGAGAGGGAGAAGTTCAAGGTGAAGACTGGCCCCTTTCCAATCTGGCAAGGTCTGATTCTCATGGATGGTGCCAGCTGGGCATCTGCAGATGGCAGTAGAGATTGGGAGACCGGGCGGCCAACAGCTCCCCTGAGTCCTCCAAAATTCCTAAGTTTAAAATTACCAGTGTGGTAGTATTGCAAAGTGGGGCCTCAGGAAGTGATTAAATCATGAGGGCGGAGCCTTCCAGAACAGAAGTAGTGCCCTTAGGCTAAGTTACTAAAGGCAGTTTAGGAAGACTCTGTCTCAAAATTTAGAAAAAGGATAAGGGGGCTGGAGATGTAGCTCAGTGCAGAGGTCCTAGATTCAATCCCCAGCACAGCAAAACAATAAAAAAACATAAAATCATTGTCCGACTTTAATTGAGATTCTTATAACTTAAGAATAGAAACAAAAATATTTTTGGACAGCACTTGGGAGGCTGAGGCAGGAAGATTGCTGTGTGTTTCGAGGCCAACCTAGACTTTGTAATGGGTTTGAGGCTAGCCTGGACTACGTAGTGAGAGTCTGTCTCACAAAACAAAAATATATCCTTGGAAGTTAGCTGTCTACTGAAGAAGCCAGACTGCTGGCGAGAAGCAAGTTTGCTTGCTGTTCCCCTAGAGGGTTCAGTGCCGGAGGGCATGATGCAGGTACCCACAGCCAGGAAAGAATGCCTGAGCAAGCCAGAGCTGTTTGCCTGCTCTCAAAGCAAATTCTGAGTAGGGGAGATTCTAGAAGAATTCATCCAGGCCATGGGTTTCCACAAGCATGGGCTAAATCACATAGGCCGAATTCCGCTTGTTAAGGGGAGATAACGTGTGGGGGCTCCCTGGATAGGAGGGGGTGGGCCCGGCCCCCAGCGTGGTCCTGGGGAAAGCACCTATCTCTTCAGAAAGTAAAGCATCCAGCACTCATCCTGAGCAGGCTATGATGGCTGGGAGAGCCTGGATTTACTATAACTGGATAAGGGCACCCTCACAACCCAGGGAATGCAAGCAGGGCTCGGAGAACACAACCAAGAGAAGAGGGAGTGCAAGGGACTGCTTGGGCCTCAAAAGGAGAAAGAGGCTGAGTACGGAACCAGATGCCAAGCCACTGGGTTAGAGCCATCAGCCAAGGATGCAGGAGAAAGATCACCCAGGAGCACACCCCTGGGACAGCGAGCAGCCTTCCCAAGGGCTGCACGTACACCCTGTGCATTCCTCTCCACCAGGGTTTCTATATCCCTCTAGCAAGAGAGAAAGAAGGAAGGAGAATTGTGTGTTTGGTGTGTCAAATTAGACCCAAAAGAGACTGGCTTGAAACTGAAAGCTACTTTGCTTTTTCTTTTTTTTTTTTTGTGGTACTGGGGATCAAACTCAGGACCTTGGGCTTGCCGGGCAGGCACTTAGGCCACTAAGCTATATCCCCAGCCCCCTGAAAGCTACTTTGAATTAAACCTTTTTCCCCCCTTACGTTTGAATCCTGAGACTCTAAAGTTCATGCCAGCTATACAGAGATAAATGTGGCATTGTGGAAAAGTTCAACTAACTGGACCTTAGGAAAACCAGAATGGGTAGCAGAGCGGGGCTGTGGGAGCTTGTCCCTGGTGTTTAGCTGCTGGTGGGATCTGGCTTCTCGCTGCTGCTTGTGTGTTCTCTCCCTTCTCTCTCCTCTTCCACAGCACAGTTCTTTCTGTGTTTGTGGATGAGTTTCTCAGAGAGAGAATCATGTCGGTCCGGCTCCCCTGTCCACCCCCAGCCTCCCTGTAGTAGGCTGTGGCCTTCCTTGGGGTCACTCTCATCCTCATCACGCCTTCCAACCTCCCCGACCCCAGGCGGGTGTGCACACGTGTATTTGCACACAGCCGCCAACTCGAGAGAGGCAAACTTGGGGAATGATATCCCTAGTATTTATAGGTAAAGCATGAAAGAAAAATCTCCACTGTACTAGTCACTGGGATCTAGATGTTCCTGTCCACAAACATGAATAAGGTGGTGCGTGTTTCATGGGCCTGATGTGCGTTGAGTCCTCAGTGTTACCTGTTCTTACCAACAAAGCTAGAGTAAAAAACAAAAACAAAAACAAAACCACCTTGGACTGACTTTTCTCCTCTACCCAAATCTCTTTTCAGCTTTGCTTTCTATTTTTTTTTTTAAATCATCGTCAGGATTTCTCTAGTCATTCTCTGTAGTTATTTCACACCAGTAAATTCTACCTCTTCAACAAGACTGGAGAATGCTTTTGATATTTTCCTAATGTTTCTTTTGGGTCCTCAGGAGGAGTGTTGGGCACATAGAAAGAGCTCAGCTGGTGGGGCTAGAGCGCTTGCCTAGCCTGTGTGAGGTCTGGGGTTGGTTTGCCAGCACTGCGTTTATTCAATGGAATTACTACTTCCAATTAATAAGGCGGTACTTAGTCAACATACACAGGATTTCATTAATGAACACCCACAGAATAGCCAGTGCCCGAATCTGCCATCTCTCTGATTTGACAACCCATTCCGTGGCTGCCCGCCTCACCATGTCTACACCTCAAACCCTCTGATTCAGGGAATAAGATAAGACATAATAGCAGAAAATGTTAAGAGATATATAGATTTCAGACATACTTTATGATTCTAAAATTAAGTCATTTAAAAAGCTTCTTTTGGAAAATTTCAAACATATACAAAATAGAACAGATTAATGGAACCTTTGACATAAAAGAATTATAAACATTTTACTAAATCTTACACCATTGTTGTCCAATCCACCTGCCTCCTGCTAGAATTTTTTAAAAGTAAGGAATACCAGATCATTCCTTCTATCAACATTTCAGGATATATCCCTCACATATAAGAAATCGCTTATTAAACATAACCATAATATCACTAAAAATGATTTCCCTTGTACCGCCAAATAGCCAATCAGCATTCAAATTTCCCCAGTTGTCTCATTAATGTTTTCAAAGTTTTAAATCAAGATCCAAACGAAGCTCACACTTTGCATTTGTTGAAATTTTTGGTTTCTTTTAACCAACAGGTTCTTTTCTTCCTGCACCGCTCCTTGTAATTTGTTGAAAGAACCAGATCATTTCCCCCATAGAGTCTCCTACATCCTGCATTTGGTGAGTAAATTTTCATATCCATGTGGGTTATTTCTTCAGCCAAGCATACTTCCTGTGAAATGAAAGTTGGCTTTTGAACACTGTCTAATGGAACTTTCTTGTCATGGTAGAAATGGCTGTATATCTGCACGTGGTTGTTGTGTTTGTGTGCCCAAGGAATTGAGTTATTTGTCCTTTTAACTAATTGAATTAGCCACAGGTAGCTAGTGCCAGCCATATTGCACAACACTTGGGGAGATAACTGAAGTTGAAATAGAGACATGTGGCTAGTGGCTACACTATTGGATTTAGATTTGATTGGCTTTCAAGAATAGATCATAAGTGTTGAACTTCCACTGGGGCGGGCGTTACTCACTCACTCATTAGGAAGTTGCAAAATAATCCTCCTCATCTGTAAAAGTTAGGATAACTATACCAAAACCCTTACCAATAATATGTTTATTGGGAAAAATGTGTTTGTTGGCTTTGTGGTTCTTTTTGTCCGAGGTTGCATCTCAATCAAATTGCAATGTTTTACATATTTGGAAATTTAGCTCCTTTCTGTGTGGTTAAACCACCTACTCAATACACAACTGGTACATTCATTTCATCTTTTATTTTCATAGTTGTTTTATTTTAATCATAAAAACCATTTTCATGATTCCAAAGTCAGATCTCTAAAGAAGGAAACATCCGGGATATCTAGCTTCTGTCACTGGTCCTGCCACCTTTTGTCCCTCCCGCTCTCTGGAGAGGTTTTACAAAAATTAGGTTTTGGTTTACCTTCCACTGAAGCTAGTAAATGTGTAACTTCAAAATTACAAAGCAGCCTAAGCCACAAACATTCCCCTCTTCTTTCAGGGCTCAGCTCCTGCTTCCTTCTTTCCACTTGATTTGCCCAAAGTGGGGATAATGGCAGTAATGACAGCGTAGCAGCTTTGCACAGAGGTGGTTCTGGCCAGCTGTTGAAAATACCACGTTGTTTCCTACTACTTTTTCTGTTTGTCAGGGTCACAGAGTTGATAGGCAGCCATTTTGCATTTTCTGCTGATACAGACTTTGTTCCGTTAAGCACCAAAATGATCTCAGCCATGAAACACAAGCATCAAAACTCATATATCCCCTGTGAGAAATTTGAAACCATGCACTTACTGAATCCTAGAACAAGAAATCTTCGAGAGAAATGATTTAGTTCTATTACCCCGCTCAGGTCTGCGCTGAATGAGAGTGGGCAACTATTACCATGATCAACACGAAAAATATACATGTAATAGAGCTTCGCGTGGGCACCATGAAAATGCGCGTTGGACTCCTGCAACTCCAGGGGGTGGCACTGAGGGGGCCCCAGTGACCGTGCACCTGGAAATCAATTGTAGCATTAAAGAAATCTTTACTGGGCGATAATGCACACAGCACAAAATTCAGCCTTTCAAAGTGTACTAGTCAGTGTTTTTGTACATACACAAAGTTGTGCAACCGCCACCCTACCTAATTCTATAACATTTGAATCATCCGAACGGAAACAGTACCCATCAGCCGTTTCTTTCCACTCCCTTGTTTCCTCCAACTGGGGCAACCACTTTCTGTCTCTATGGATTTGCTTATTCTTGATATCTTACATAAACGGAATCATATGTGTTCTTTTGTGCCTAGCCTCTTTTGCCTACTGTTTCAAAGGATCATCCCCATTGTAGTACAGATCAATACTTCATTCCTTACGTTCTCTCTCTCCATTTACTAAACTGTGGCAAACTGTACCTTGCAAAATTTACCATCTAAACTGTTTTAAGTGTACAGCTTAGTAATGTTAAGCAATTCATATTATTGGACAACCTATCTCCAGAACTTTTTTCATCTTGTAAAACTGAAACTTGGTCCCAGGAAACAGTAACTCCCCATTCCAGCCCTCTCACGCTCTGGTGCTCCGGGACCCTCCATTTTACTTTTCTGTCTCTATGAATTTGATTCCTCTAGATACTTCACGTAAGTGGAATCCTACAGTATTTGTCTTTTTGTGACTGGTTTATTTCACATAGTGTAATGTCCTAAAAGTTCACTCATGTTGTAGCATGTGTCAGAATTTCCTTCCTTTTGAAAATGGGTGGATCTGGAGATCATCATGTTGAGTGAAATAAGCCAGACTCAGAAAGACAAATATCATATGTTCCCTCTTAATATGTGGAATTTTAAAAAGATGACAGGAAAGTAGGAGGGGGCCTGTTGTTAGCCTAGAGGAAGGTTAGGAGGGGGAGGAGGGGTGATGGGAGGATGGGTATGGTTCAAGTATATGCACTGAAACCTAAGATTTTGTAAAATATAATAGGCGCTAATAATACCAATGGAAAAAAAGAATTTCTTTCCTTTTTAAAGCTGAGTAATGTTTCATTGTGTACATATTACTTTCTTCCTTTATATGACCAAATACCGTGTTCCCGTTTATGGCATATCATGTGGACCTATCACATTTTGCTTATTCCTTCACCAGCTGATGAACTTTTAGCCAATATGAATAGTGTTGATTCAAATATTATGTACTTTCATGTGGGAATGTGTCTTAAGTACTCTTGAGTATGTACCTAAGAGTGGAATTAAACCCTATTTTAGCTTTTTATTTAATAATTTTTTGAGGAACTGCAAGAATTCCAAAGTAGGTCTATCACTTTACATGCCCACCAGCAATATATAAGGGTCAGATATAATATCCAATTTCTTTACATGACTATCGACATTTGCTGTTGTCCATTATTTTCTTGTCATTGCAACCACCCTCAGGGATGTGAAGTACATCTCGTGGTTTTGATCTGTGTTTCCCTAATGATTATGTTGAGTCCTATCTATTCATGCTTACAGCCACTTAGACAGCTTCATTCAAGAAATTGCTACTCAAATTCTTCACACACTTTTCCATTGAGTTATTTATCTTTTTATTATTGAATCCTATTCTTTATATATTCTTTATCAGATACATGATTTGCAAATATTTTCTCCCATTTTCCCATTCCCCCATACCTTTCCCTTTTCTGCAGTGAGGCTACCCTGTCCACAGCTCCCTCTAGCCATGGCTGAATGATATGGCTCATTCCTTGACTTCTCTCATGGCCTGTTTAGGCTCAAGGACTCTGCAAAGGAGAAGCTTTCCTTAGAGTGCTCCGTGAGCATTATGTTTCCATCCAAATCGCCCTCCTTTTCTTCTCTACTGCCAGGCTTCTTCTGCCTCTGCTCCATATGCTTGAACATCAGCACTCTCCTAAAAAACATTTGCACATAAAATCCCATCTTAGTGTTCACTTCTCGGGGGGCCTGGCCAGATACACCAGGCAGTGACAAGGCCTATGCCACAGAAAGAGTTTAAAAAGCCCAACATCACCTTCCTTCTGGAATGGTTGGCAGTAGTGACCAGAAGCAAAAACGAAAGTAGAGATTTGGTCTCTCATTTTCCACAGTTTCAATATGTGACAAATGATGATTTTTGAGCCAGACAGATAATACTTGGATTTTAACATCAGCTCAGCCGCTTCCTTATTTTGTAATTTTGGTAAGTTATTAAATTTATGCCTCAGTTTCTTCATCTGCAAAGTGTGAATGACAGTGTTATCTCTTTGCATTGTTTTGAGGATCAAATAAAATACTGTAACAAGTTCTTAGCAAAGAACACAGGGGCAGAGCTCCCTGAATGTTGGTTTCCTTTTGGTTCTCCAGTCAGGAGCCAGTGACGGCACCCGGCTCAGCTAACTTCAAAGGGAAATGATAACCTCATTCTAGAGTGAGTCCCCCCATGTTCTAGGGGCAAGCACAACAGAGAGTACAGATTTTTCTCTTTTCTTCCCTTTATCTCCTCTGGCTCAGCTTTTCCCTGTTAGTTTCTGACCGCTTAACAGGATGAACTTTGCTGAAGGTTCCCAGTGTAAGCTTGGGGCGCAGAGCCACACACCAGGCTGACTCAGCTCCAGTGCTGGCAAAGCATCTGTGCCTTCTCTCTAGAATTTTTGTGCTGCTCCAAAATGGCACTTCTTTGTCTCCAGCTTCCATGGCCTTCCCCATCGTGCTGTCCCAACCCCCACTTTGAACCAGCTTATTTTTTCTTTTTAAATATTTGAACAAAGTGGGCTCTATTGTTCTGACATGCTTCATCTCGGCTTTTTCTCCTCCCACACACACTCCGAATTCCAAAGGGCCTTCGTGGTTAGGAGGAGCTTGGAAGGAAGTCTCCACTTGGTCCTGGCTGGCCCTACCGCTCCACAGTTCATACTGTGGTTGGAAGTGTGGATTATGAGTATATATTGTTGTGCGGTAAAGATTAGAAAGTTATTTTTGCTTGTCAGAAGGTAAGAATGTAAGCTTGAGCGCTGTAAACTTATATTTTAAACTTTAAACTTCGTAAACTCTCTGTTAGCTAGAAGTGTTCTGGAAAGCATTATTTAAAGCTGGGATAATGCCTAGAGAAAAATTACCTGTACTGTTGCGTTAAACAAAAACATCTTATGGGACATCGGATTCTATGTGAAAAATGAGTGGGGTGGCCCCAGGGGGCAGCTAGGACCCCAAACAGGGATCAATAGTCAAATAGTTTCTTAGCATCATCCCTTCAGTCTGGTTCGTGGATAATGAGAAGAGAAAAATCTCAGCAAGGCCCTCTGCAGACTCAAAAGGAGGCACCAGCAGGAGGAGCTTGGCGTAGCTCAGGCCCGGCAGGCTCCCTCGCACTGCTGTCCTCCCACTTACTGCCCTCTCCCCATGCTCCCTGTACTTTTTCTTCATCCTGAGACCTGAGAGGCCAGAGAGGAGAAAAAAAGCACATACAGCCATTTGTTAGAGAGCTACGGGCCTCAGTCTTGTTCCACTTTGTTCTTGACGCATCAGTATACCACGGGCCAGTGCAAAGGACAAAGGAATCTTTTTTTTTAAATTTTATTTTAAAGACAAAAGAATGGAGACATATGAACCAGAAAAGCCATAAACAATACAGAAAATACAAAGTTATACAGAATATAGTAGGGAATTAGAACTGGATGTTGTATTACATAGTTATCTTCACATTAGTTAACACAAAAACATTAAAGGAAATACCAAATTATAGATAAGATAGGGAATTT